>CAUJGJ010000004.1:1363411-1374911 GCA_963170055.1 Halisarca cf. caerulea
TCCTAAATAAGGCATGTTATTGCTTGGCCTAAAATGTATGTAACAGTACTAGTTGTAAACTAGTGTGTGGCCTAAATATTATTATAATATCTTTGATCACGATCAGTCAGGCACATCTGACACGTATTGGCTGTTGGCCCAAAAATGAATGATTCAGACTGCAGTCAGCTGTAACTATGATGAGGTGACGATGAGCAGGTCCTGCTAAGTAGTTTTGAAGGATAACTGTGGGGTGAATTGGGCTGTAAGTTTCACAGAAAGAAGCATTGGCAACCGGTGGAGACAGGGTAATAACACGGGGTAAAGCATCATGGCATCCTGGAAACTGATCACTTTGGTTGTTTTGAAAGAACTCTGATACAACGCGGACAATCAAGTTGTTAGCCTCCCTTTCAAAGCGCAGTGTTTCTGAGTTGATGTAGGATAAGTCAACAGTATCACGCAATCTATCATCAGCTTCATTTATAATGACTTTTGTCCCAGAGGCTTCAACTAAGTTGTATGTATCAGAACCGTTTCCTCCAATGAGTATGTCATAGCCATCGTATGCAATGAAATTATCATCACCTTCTTCTCCATTGAGAACATTGTCATTCAGAGATGAGCTGACCATGGTATCATTATAAGGTGTTCCATAAACATTCTCCACATTGTGTATCTCATCAATACCATGAGGATGTTGACAGATGCCGTTGTTGAGATCTACATAGATGCCAGTTTCGTTGACTGAGTCACCTGCATACACGATGGTATCGTCACCGGTTCCACCTTGAATGTAGTTGTCACCAGCTCCTGGTGATAAGATATCATTACCTGGTCCACCATACAGACGGTCATTGCCATTGCCGCCAATCAGAGTGTCATCTCCGGGTCCTCCAACTAGAGTGTTATTTCCTGCTCCTCCTTTGAGGATATCATTCCCATCTTCGCCCAGCAGAATATCATTAGCGTCTCCACCTACTATTGTGTTTGGCTTGTCATTCCCAGTAATGTTGTTAGCTACAAATCTGTAACCATAAACTGTTCTCACTTCTCCATACATTGCATTATCAGTGAGACTTATGATCTGCCTGTGCCTCCGAGTACTGTGTTGACTGGCTTTGTTAATGACTATAATCACTGGAGTGAACCTGTCCTCAGGTGAAATTACAAAGGTAAAGCCATCACTTGAAACAACTGTGAGATGACGTGCATTTGGATCGACTACATAGTCAACCAGTGTGGCTGAAAATGACTTACTGGCATCCAAAGAATCTGTGTACTGCAGTGTAACAGACTGTGTATTATTAGTGACCGAAATTTGACTGTAGCTTGCTCCAAAGAGGACTGTATCAGAAACATTGTCAGTTGCTATATTCTCAATATTCAACTGGCCATAGCCACTCTTTAAGACGTACGTATCACTCCCATTGTTACCTCTCATGGTACCTCCACCCTCTCTTGGATCAATGTAGTTATCTATTTGATTGCCTGTGATGACATCTGCATGTGGAGAGCCAATGACACGTTCCACTTTTAGGAACTTCACATCTGTCAGATTTATTGTCACGGCCTGCTCTGATTTGGACTTGTCAATTATTACTGCTACAGGAGATTGAGTACTTGTAGATGTTGAAGGGAGAGTAAATGCTACGCCATCTTTAGAACGAATCAGAATGTGCTGGTATTTTGGTCCTCTAAACCAATTGAGCAAAACTACAGTAATATTGGTAGATGACCTGTCTGTGATCCTCAGATTTCTCCGTATTTTGTTCAATAATATGTTATCGAAATGTGCATCAAATAGAAGTAAGTCAGTTTTGTCATCAACAGCATAGTTGCCAATTTGGCAGTGGGATCCTGATGCTAAGTCTCCATTCTCATCTGATTCTAGAGATGGGACCTTGACAACATACGTGTCTGCACCTTCTTTACCAGATATGAAATCTTGCCCTCCGCCACTTGCCAAGTAGTTGTCAAGATTATTTCCTAATATCTGATTGTCATCAATTGTTCCCACTACTGACGTAACATGTCTCAAGATTCTGCTAGATGCCAGGTCAATATTTCTGTTACGAGGTGTCAGTTCTTTCAAAGTAGGAACCAGTTTCACCTTGCCAGTGTGAGGATTATGGCGGATTTCCAAGAATATATTGTCCTGAGAATACAAGGTGACATGCTGGTATATCTTACCACCAAACCAGTTTAATATAGTCAACTGATATGTACCTGCTTGGATAATCAGGTGATCATTTGATGCAGATCTACTACCATTGATATGCCGAGCAAAATCAGGGAAGATAATAATGTCCAATTTTTCATCTGAAGCCCCATTATCTATTTCATCGTCAAATTCTGTAGCTCCATTCTGTATGTTGTAGGTGTCTGATCCATTCCTACCATTCATGTAGTCACTTCCCTTACCAGGAATGATGACATCATCATTATTATAGCCATACAAAAAGTCATTGTGATCAGAACCAATCACTTGTTTCACTGTGAGATAATCTTGTATAAGAGAACTAGGATCAAACCATACAGAATGCTCACTTCCAGCTCCACTGAGAGCATAGGGAACTCCTATTACCTGATTTGACTGTATTTTTATATGAAACAATGCATTATCTGAAGTTTTGAAGTTTAAGTGGCGGTAGGAAGAACCACTAAACCAAGACTAAATGGTAACTTTGAAAGAGGATCCAGCTGTCATGATAACATCATTGCCAGATGAGGAGAAAGAAAGTTCATCAAATCTCTTGGGAATGATCATAAAGTCTTCTGTCTCTTGAGTATCATAATTGTTGAGGGTAGCATGGGTAGAGTTTGCATCGAGGAATTAGGTGTCTGCTCCTACATTGCCTTCAACATAGGTGTGTTGTGGTCCAAGATAAAAGGAATCATTTCCACCATTTCCCTTCACTATGTAGTGATAGTCTGTGAGTCCATAGGCTACATTATCTGGCAATTTCTGAACTGTAAAGAATGTATTGTTGTCACTGTTTCCCTGGTACTCACCATGCAGTGTGGATCGGTCACCCTGCAAACCTGATGTAATCTTCCTCTCATCAACTGGTAAGACCCAAAACACTTTCACGGATTGTTTTCTGAAGTTGACTGTGTTGGACTCACCAATTCCCATAATAATGTCATTAACTTTAACTTCAAAATTGATAGTTTCAGAATGTGTCCTTTCTTGTCCATCTGAGAGAGTACTCGTCATGATCAAACTTCCACTTCTTCCTCCTTCTAAGAGTTGAAAATTGATATCTCCTCCATTCCAAGAGTCAGCAGCGCCAGCAAAGTTTATTGCAGGAGCACTTCCACTGCACATGGTGACTTTGAAGTAATTGTGATAGTCAGCAATTTGTCTCAAAAACTGTTGATTTTCTTGGTATTGTTTTTCTAATTTTGCAACCTTGAAAGGGGCTGAATATATACCTCCAATGAGAGTGTCTGCTATGTCAAGGATGGCTTCACCTATTCCTTTAAGCACAGCCACAACTACCTGTCCTGTGCGTGCATCAGGAGGGAGGGAATCCAGTTCCTTCTTGATGTCGGTGTAGAAACTGTCTATTCCCAAACGTATAATGGTTAACGCAATAACAAATGGTTCAGCTTCTGGTCCCAGCAATCCCAGAACTGTGATGAGAGCATCAAGTCCAGCATCAACATAACCAATGACAGTGTGTTGTTGGAGGTCCTCATATATGTTGTATATACCAAATGCAGTCCCAACTATTGGTATGTCTTCAAATATGTCTCCGATTTCTCCTACTGTGGAGAGTAGATTTGATCCTTCTCCAGCAATCAATTTGCCAGCATCTTCTCCAACTACTTGACCAATTGTCTCACTGACTCTGCCAACTGCTCTGCTAGCAATCTTTCCCACAGCTTTCCCGGCTGCCCTATATATCTTTTGATTTATCCCACTCAATTCCCCAAGTCCGTGGAGCGTTTGGGCTAAGTTGATAGATCCATGCAAGACATCTCCCCTTTCAAAAGCTTTAACTGTTCCTTTGAAACCTATGACTGTCCCATAGATGCCCAAACCTTTATTGATCCTCCCCGCAGCTCCTCCCCCTTCATGTTGTAGATTTTGAGCTTCTTCGTGCATTTCATCGATTACATTCTTTGAAGTTAATTTGGATTCATCCAAATCCATTTCCACATTCCGACGAGATGAAGGGTTAGATGGCTCATATATTTCATAGGTAACCTTCCCTTCTCTGACTGCAATGGAATTTTCATTTACCTCATACCTTTTTCCAGTAGCACTTTCTTGTGCTTCCACTTCTTTGTCAATCTCCTTGCTGACATAAAGTTGGTCCCTGAGCATGGCATGTGATACTCTTAGTGACAAGCTACGATCTTCTGCTTCTTGATATTCATTAACTTCATTTTGAACCGACTCCAACTGTGGCTCTTCTACCTTTCTAGCATCATAAGGTCCTTCAAGGAGTGGTCCTGCTACATACCTAGGCCTGTTACGTTCGATAAATCTCGAACCAGTATTGTGATCACTTGTCATGACATCTTTAAGGCTGTCCTTAAGTCCCCCAATTAACCTCATCCGTTTAGCACTATCAGTTGTTTCTGATGATGTACTACCAGTAGGACGCTTTCGGACCATTCTATTACTATCTTTGTATCCGGCATCCACCCATTGCTGAAGGAGTGAGCCAACCAGATTTCTAATTGCCTGCATTTTGAAGTTTGTTTTTGGTTCACCTGATCGAGATTCAAAAAACCTTTCTCTGTTTCCATGTTCTTTGGCAGGACCAGCTTCACCACGTCCCATTGGATGACTGTCATAGAATGCATATCTGTCAAAGTTTTGAACATGTGCATTTAAATCCAAGCTGAGTCTGTTGGTAACATGAACTCTGTAGTCACGAAATGCATCACATGTGAACATAGCAATAGCAGTTGCACCGTTAATGGCATTGTCTCTGGTTGTTCCTATCTCTGAGTGTTGACCACCCATCCACTTACGGGCATCAGAGAAGAAATTGTTATTTGTTTGTGGCTGTAGTTGAGTATAGGAATTACCAAATTTATACTGATTCAAATCCAGTCCAGTGTTCTTAGTTGCATCTCCATTTGGATCTTCATTTACAATGACTCCTTCTAGAGATGTGTGGAATGGTTTAAGAGCTTCGGTTGATCCCTTAACCTGCAAATCAGACTGAACTTTTACTTTGTACACAAAGTCGCCATAGCGATAGTATATATATTTGTCTGCAAATGATGTTCCAGTGCTATCCATAGTTGTCCAAGTATTGGTATTCTCGTCATAAGAGGGAAACTCAAATCCTTTTTCCCCCCACCGCTTGATTTCTTGGGTTAATTCAGCATAATTAGTGAATTCTCTAATTTTTATTCTCATGTCTCTTGGAGCTTCTTGATCAAGGACTCTAACAAGTCGTTCTTTTTCAACTGTTGAGTCCCAATTGGGCTCTTCGGGCACTGTTTGGAAGTGCTCTTTTGCAGCTGAACTTACAACATCGAAGAGATTAGCATTATTCAGCTTGATATGCTCAGGATTATCCACTGTCCCTGTCTCTTCCAGCTCTACACTGCCTCCTGTGGGCTTGAAGGTTTTTGGCGAAGTTGTTGGAGTTGTAAATATTTCACTATGCCGGCTGCTAAGCTCCTGACGGCGAATGTTACCAGTATCATCAAGACTAATAACTGTTTTCGTGATCAATCCTGGTTCAACACTCCACACTGGGCCTCCTTCCGCCATTATCCCATTGAGTTTCCTCCCAGTTGAGTCTACTTGCACCATGCCAGTACGTGAGCTTACCTCCTCCACAGTGCTCCTCATATCTCGTAGCAATCTTTCAGGGAATCTATCACCAACAAAATCTGTTCCATCAGATTCCAATTCACCACAACCACAACCCACCAAGCTGACACGCTTGATGGCACCAGGTGTACCATCATTAGGGAGGGATTTCAGAGCATTAGATAGCTGGTATGCATCCATTTTCCCCATGGTTACTTTGTTAGTTGCCTTATTCAGGCCTCCATGTCCTACCACCTGTATGCGTCCTCCATGAGGTAGAGCCTCAATGGGTGCAAACCCGCGACCTCTTCTTACGCGTCTAAATGCTCCGTTTCTTCCACGTGTGCCTCGATTCCATTCTACCAAGTGAAACGAACCTCCCCTTGATGGAGTAGTTGCATCCATGGCCACTGGGTACCATCTCACCACTTGTGATACTGTTGGATTTTTATTAAATAGAAACTTTGCGGCATATTTCGTTTCATCGGAATTGTCAACCATAGCAATGATTTGTTTACTGTATCGAGTTGATTGCACTACTGATGACAACAGCAATGGAACAATCCATTGCAAATAAAGCATGATCGAACCACACTGCAGTGGATTAATTCTGCAAAGGAAGCATAATAACACTAATAATCCCATTTTAATAATAATACAATGTCATAATTTTATTTGAATTTTCACATAACAATATTATATATTATAGGCAATCTCCACAGTACATAGCATAGCTTGTCTATATGTCATAATATGTATGATTTAGGTACATGAGTCTGTGTACTATGTTCATTATATATACTCACATAATTTTTACACTATAGAAGAGCACTATAAAAGTGGTAAGTTTATAATAATACTGCATGTACACATACACTATGATGCAAAAGTGTAAAATTTGATGCAATTGAGCTACTATACTCACTTTGTGTACACAGGACAGTGTGCCAGTACACAATCCTATATAAGGAGTCTTCCCGATTGTATCTGAAGTCCTATATAGTAGATGTGTGGCTGAAGCGAATTTCCTTGAACCTTAGACTGAATGAACTGCATACCCTCATCCATTCAATTTATACATTTTGTATCAGGTAGCTCAATGAAAAGTTTTATTTGCAATCAAATCACAGTTAATATTGAAGAACTTGTAGTAACACCCTTAGACGTGTCGGAACATAACTGAAAGTATAGTTGTGCACCCTTTGATTTGGTTTTATACTAATGGTACCTCTATAAATAGGCCTACTCACCTGCATGGGCTACACATGCACTGGCAGTACCTAAATGTTGGGTTGGTGCAGAGACACACCTAGGTAGATGATGGCCAACTGAAATAGCATAACTGTTTTCTAATTATTCATCGTGAACGCAAACGTTTAGGGTTAATCCACCTTTAGGCCTAAGGATGACACAGGAGAAACATATGTAATTTTGGTCTTTCTCAAAGAGAATCATTTTCAGCCTTCTTTCTGATACAGAAAGAAAGAAGCATAATATTGTATCAACATCCAAACTTTCTCAGTGTAACAGCACATGTACCAGTCTCA
This sequence comes from Halisarca cf. caerulea, assembly GCA_963170055.1. Taxonomy (NCBI): domain Eukaryota; kingdom Metazoa; phylum Porifera; class Demospongiae; order Chondrillida; family Halisarcidae; genus Halisarca; species Halisarca cf. caerulea. Next base: position 1,370,726 of record CAUJGJ010000004.1, read on the forward strand.
CATGCAGTGACAAGGGCTGTATCACACATGTCCCTGGAAAGTATCAGCCATGCAGAGGTCTATAATGCAATGGTTCACGAGGTCTTTGATGTTTTATATACGTCAGTTGGTTGCTCATAGCACAGCAAAGATAAATTAATATCATTTTGCTGGATTAAAATTGATACTAATTGTTTCAAATGTGTGAATGCTTTTTAGTTCATAATATTATTTGGCACTTTCCAAATTGTTCACAGGTTTTAAAATACCGCATTTAAACTAAACAGAAACCAAATTGAATATTTTAGTAGTATTAATTATATTTTTCATGAACAATTTTTTTCTCTAGGTATTGTATGACCATGTGCACATGCAAGCTAAGCCTAGGGTTAGCTTGCACATCAGTAGATATTATAGTACAGTGTACGTACTAACATTGCTATAACAGTTTAGTTCATTCTCTGCATGACTGTATAATATTTTAAATTAGAATACAAGCTTTGTGCATGGTCAATAAAGATTTGAATATCTCCTTATGGCTATGCAGAACACCTTCCAATTTGTAATGCACACTTCCATTATGAAGTATTCAGCCAAAGATCCACAAATTTGCAAACCCATGAAGATCAAGGAAAGATCAAAGGAGTTGTTTTGTGTTTGCCTATTCAAAACGCAAAACAATGTAGCTGTAAACAACTTTTACAGTGGAGTTACAGCTGGTACAGCTGCTATATATCTCTATGAGTTTGCAAATTTATGGATCCTAGGCTGGAACATTTCATAATGGAATTGTGCATTGCATAATGGAAGGTGTTGCAGAAGGAATGTTTTGAAAACAATTGCAATCAATTTGAATGTTTACAAACTCTTACCAACAGGAAATTGTGTAATAAGTTAATATGATAAGCTTCACACCTTAATCCCAACACAGATGGGATCTTATAAATTGTCACCCCAATTTTACAATTTCCAATCAGGGTGTTGTGATTGTAGGCTGCAGTGCATGGCAGAGTAATTTAATATGCTTAGTTATGAGCTGGGATTGGCCTATAGTGTATAATTGTCATGCAGATCAGCTCAACTTAGAATGCTGCAGGTTATCAAACTGCCCATATGTACATAAGTACAGTATATGTGTGTGTGTGTGTTTGCATGTATGTATATACTAGTAGTACTAGATGCCGCTCGTCCTCTCTTTTTTGGAACAAGTCTCCTAGCACTAAATAAGATTGATGGAGGAGTTCGACCGATAGCCATTGGATCCACATTTCGGCGTTTGGTTGCCAAAGTGGGATGCAGAGGTGTATCGGATTGAGTGAAGGAGTATCCGGCTCCCCTGCAGCTAGGATTTGGTACTATAAGCTGGGTGCTGAAGCTGCTATCCATAGTGTGAGAACCTTCTTCCATCACATCCCCCTCGACCATGTGTTGGTGAAGTTTGACTTCAAAAATGCCTTCAATAGTATTAGGATCGAGAGATGTTGTTCTCAATGCTTGCCTTGAGCTCATACCAGAACTATATCCTTTGGTCTTCAGCTGTTGTGCATCTCCGTCTCACCTCTTCTACAATGAAGATACCCTCTTGTCACAGGAAGGAGTACAGCAGGGTGACCGCTTGGGGCCCCTGCTATTTTGTCTGGCAGTCCAGCCCTTGGTCAACAAGCTTCAGTCAGATTTGAAGATCTTCTACGTACCTCGATGATGGCCTTGTTGGAGGTTCGGTAGAGAGTGTAGTGAGGGACATCTGCATGGTCAAGGAGGAGGCGCAGGACTTGGGTCTCCATCTCAATTTGATGAAGTCTGAGTTGATTGCCATTGACCCCCAGCTGTCCCCTGTACTGTTGTCAGCCCCTGAACTCATTCCTGTCCAGGTTGATGAGGCTGTTTTCCTTGGTGCGCCCATTGTCAGTGACATGTCGGTGAACTCGGCCCTTTCATCCAAGTGCTGTGACTTGAAGATCATGTGTGACAGACTACCAGCTTTTAAGAGGCATGACGCTCTTGTACTCCTCCGTCATGCCTTCTCCATACTGAAGATCCTGTTCTTACTTAGGACCTCCGCATGCTTCAGGTCCCACAAGTTGATGGAATTCGACAACATCCTGCGTTCTATCACCAGTGAGGTTCTGAATGTCAACCTGGTGAGTGAATCTGCTTGGCTCCAGGCCTCTCTCCCGGTGTCCGAGGGTGGATTGGGTATACGTAGTGCAGCCCAGCTTGCTCCTTCTGCTTTTTTGGCCACTGCTGCTGGATGTGTTTCCCTTTCAAAAGACATTCTGCCTACTCGCCTCAATTGTGTACCTTCTCAAGAATCCGCTGAAGCACTAGCCCTGTGGAATGCACATGTTGCAGTCCCACCACCTGAGAGCCCTGACGATTGCCATCAAAAGGCATGGGATTCTCCTCAGGTTAGTGCCAGACTCCATCATCTCCTTGAGAATGCCCAGGACCCAGCCTCAAGAGCCAGATTGCTGGCAGCCACTTGCAAAGAATCAGGAGCATGGTTAAATGCCCCTCCTGTATCTTCACTGGGTCTCCGCATGGATGATGACACCATCTCTATAGCAGTGAGCCTACGTTTGGGTACGCCCTTGTGCCACCCTCACCCTTGTATCCAATGTGGTGTTCCAGTGGATGAGTCTGCTGTTCACGCCCTGAGCTTCCGCAAGAGTGGAGGGCAACATGTTCGTCACAATGCAATGAATGATGTCATCTGTAGAAGTCTAACTGCAGCTGGCATCCCCTGCCAAACAGAGCCGCACTCCCTGGTGCGCAGTGATGGGAAGCGCCCGGATGGGGTTACCATGCTCCCATGGAAGAGTGGGCATCCCTTGGTCTGGGATGCAACCTGCTTAGACACCTACACCCCCTCCTATGTAAGTCTTGCAGCTAGCAGAGCAGGTGCTGTTGCTGAAATGGCAGAAAACCGAAAATCAGCACAGTACACTCACTTGCAGTCAACCCACTTGTTCGTGCCTGTCTCTGCAGAGACGTCTGGGGTCTTTGGAGAGGAGTCCTTGCACTTCTTGAGAGAGCTAGCTCGGAGAGTGAGAGACAGAACTGGAGAGCCTCATGCATTCCATGCAGCATCTGTTGCAAAGGTTGTCTGTGGCAATCCAGCAAGGTAACGCAATCTCAAGCATGGGACCTTCGAGCCAAGACTATCAAGTAACTTGATCTAACTGATAGCCAGTTTATTGTGTTATGTATTGTATTTATATATATATATATATATATATATATATATATATATATATATATAACAGTGAATTTAGATTACCATGCATGGCATGCAGTAAAAGTATGTTTTAAAAAAATAATTGTGACATGGAATAGGCTTAGCATATAATTGCCATTCAGATCAGCTCAAATTAGAAAGTTTGCTGGTTATCAAATTGTCCATAATATGTAGGTAAATGGTTTTTAACTTGTATGTACTCCCAGTGTGTAAGGCCACAGCTATAGTGATATGTATATTGATTTGAAAGTAATTCATATATTGTATCAAAAGCATTTAATTTGCTGCCAAAACATTATTCAAAGTTTACAAACATTATGTTCGGTGAACATTTAACGGTAGCAGTTTCTCCTTAATGCTTGTGAATTTTTCATCGTGTGGGGTGGCAACACCAGATGTCAATCAGCTGTTCGATATGAAGAAATAGATATTAAGGCAAACATAGCTTCCTGATCGAATGTGTGTTTCCTGTTCAAATTTTGTATGTTACCCTTTATTTGTAGAATAAATTAGTCATGAGCACCAATGATTCAGAGAATAGTCCTCGCGAAATTGTTATTTATATTATCAAGAAGAGGTATACTAAAATAGGTCCAGGTGGGCATCAACATGTTTCGTAGTTCTGCATTGCCACTTCATATGCAATTTCTGCAAATTGTTCAACAAGCAGATCCCATGAAATTGGTGAGTTGGTGTCAAAACAAGTCTCAGTATTGTTTACAAACATTGCTGAAATATTTTATAAACAGTTGGAAAATCCAGACCTGGTGGCAATTGACAATAAGATTGTGGTGGAATTCAAGACATCCTCTGCGTTCTCACCGAGGCAATAAAGTAGCGTACTGACTTGTCGCTCTTCTGCTTCTCCCGATAGACTCGATGCTGCTCGAAACTGTTTGAATCTGCTTATTCATCTAGGCCATTCATCAGGCTGATGAAAATTGAAAGATGTCGGAAGCTGTAGTCTTA
>CAUJGJ010000004.1:1375111-1382611 GCA_963170055.1 Halisarca cf. caerulea
ACCCTTCATTGTGGGACATGCGCGCTCGCGAAAAACGCGTTGTTGTGGACGGGCCACTATAGTGGCTCAACGTGTGGCTATGGGAGATAAGCAAATCGTATAGCGAAATTTGTTCAAATTTTATATGCAGGCTACGTGTAGTGATAAGGACGCATGCTAGAAATTTGAGGGCTGTGGTACACATTACAACGAAGTTAGAACTAATAAGAATAGTACAAAAAGAACTAACATTCGGTGTTATGCAGAGATTATGCGATGATATGCGGTATTATGCAAAGTTTTACAATGATTTGGTTTGCTAGAAATAATATTATATAGTTCTTGGCTAAAATGAGCAGTTACAAGTGCTTTCATATTGTACTGGCTCCAACTGTACTTGCTTTGTTCCCTCAATAGTGTGATTCTTCAAAAAGATGTTGAAAATCAACAGGAAATGTTATCGTTCGTCAGATTTCGCACCGAAGATTCTTTACTTGCTTTCTACTATATATATACTGTGCTATTTCTTCAGCTGCTACTGAACAAACTGCACAAGTTTGGTCTGTTCCTTAGCCTACTGTGGATAGCGCTACATTTGGAAAGTTTATGAATAGAAAGTAAGCTTTTTCGAACCATGTCTTTTTTCACCCGTCGGCGGCACTTAGAAAGAATGGACAACGGCCATTTCTTGATGACGACGCAACATGACGTCATGCACGTGACCTCTCCTAGCTCACCAACATAGATAAAGCTTGCGAAGTCCCCTTGAAGCTTACCGAAGTCCTTTTAAAGCTTACAGAAGTCATTTTAAAGCTAAACATATATATTGCGCGGCGACATCACAAGAAAATGGTTGACGGCGTTGATGGGACTTAAACAATCATTAGAAAAAGGAATTTTCCAAGAAGTTTGTTGCACAATACTACGCACTATATCTAAACCCTAACCCAACCCTAACCCTAAACCCTAGGCACTACTGTCAAGGGTGGCCATTAAAAGAGATTAACTCCAGGGAGAGTGTTGTATTGTGAGGTTTGGGTTCAGGGTTAGGGTTGGGTTAGAGTTTAGATATAGTGTGCTGCGCCGTATTGAATCCTAAACCTAGGCAGGCTGTAAAGGGTAGCCATTAAAAAGAGAAAGATTCCAGAGAGTGTGTTGTATTGTGAGGTTTGGGTTAGGGTTAGGGCTTAGGATTAGCTTTAAAAGGACCTCGGTATAAGCTTCAAGGGGACTTCGCAAGCTTTATCTATGTACGTTCTAAAGGAGAGAATGTTCACTCAAATACGGCCAATGTACTTGCCCTGAAATAACCACTGACATCGTAGCATGACGTCATCAACGTTTGTCCCGACTGTTTGGGTGTTGTGCATGACATCATGTTGCATCCTCATCAAGAAATGGCCGTTGTCTGCTCTTTATAGTTGATCCTGGCACTTTTATGTGCTTATGTTTTGGCAACCTTTTCCAAGTCAGTGTGTGCAAATTTCTCTTAGTTATGTATTCAGTTGTGCTTCAAGAAGGCTTGGCTAGCTTTAGAAGCGTTAGTTGTGACCAAAGTAATCCAATTCGCTCCAAAAATGATAGAAAAAGAAGGAGCAGTTATAGTGTCCCGTCCACAATAACGGTTATGCAATTTCACCACTAAGCCCACAACACGGACTGGTCACGCGCGAGTCACTGTAGTGGCCCGTACACAATAAAGGGACTATATAGCCATTCTGAATTTGGAGAACTTCAGGGATCCCACTTCTGACACCATGTACAATAACTCAGTATAGTGCCGTTGTGATAGCGATACACTGGTCACTGGACAATTGCTATTAATTAACTGCTGCACTGGCTAACAACACTAAGTTACACATTGTCAACACTAAATGATAGCAAACATGCAGGTTTCTAAATACTTTTACAATAGTTATAAATAGTAACATCATGCTCGATTATAGAAATATAGGTGAAGCTACGATTACATCACATAAAGACTTACTATGTTAATAGATTACACCACAATATGAACCTTGATTGTGGATTAACCCTGAGCGAAATTTGGAGTTCATGTGTATTCAAGTAGTTAGAAGATCTCGTCCACTGATGAACCACAAGAGTTATTAGGATTCATTGTATGTATAGCATTGATATTTTTTTGTTGTGTTTATAGCTGATGAAGGTCCACGGACCGCAACGTTCTATAGTTGTATTGCTGAATGATTGTGCTATGAGTAACTCAAGTAGATTTTGTCGGTTGGTATGTATGTTGCAAGATGTTCATTGCCCCCCCCCCCCCCCCCCCACTTCAAAATATCTTTATACGCCTGTGACATACACATGCACAGACACTCGCACGTACACACATGTGTTAACAGCATAACGCATCCATGTGTATGTATTCAAATTACTACACAACCGCACCACCCTCTTTTTATGATATTGTGTTCTGTGTGTGAATAATCTTGTAGATCACTTTGTGTCATGACAAATTATGGATGGATCAAAGTGTGCTGACATGGTGTAGCACAGGTCACTGATGTCAAGACACTTCCTAATTGATGTCCATTATTAGAGCAAGTAAACAAAACTCTAGAAGAGGCTGTACATACTAACAGTTGCCAGGATACAAATTTGTTATTGTACTGTATCGACCTGGATTGACGCTAATTGTTAACACTGCATGTCACTGGACCAACTCAATCATTACTCAAGACACACGTGGCCACTTACAAGAATAGCAACAATTACTATTAAGCACATCTAGAATAGAACAGCACACATTAATAGAACAATTAGCACTTAGCACATAGTCTAGTCTAAGTTATATGCCACATCTTCCTTCTTCCAGTACGTTAGTCTGGAGGATGGTTCAAAATGCGTTCCAGTTCGTGAACGAGTGGCAATAGTACGGGATTGCTGATTGCCCATTGGTTCAGTATGAGCTGCGATACCTTGCTCTGGGTCCTACGAACATTTCCCGAAGGGGTCTCTATGTAGGAGCAAGGTGTGGCGGCTTGTTGGACTACTCTGCCAGGAGTTTGTCTGTTCTGGGTTTGCACCCAAACTGACTCATCATCTGGAAGTGGTGGTAGGGGTCTGGCTCTGTGACGTCGGTCATACTCAACCTTTTGTTGTGCCTTGTATTCCTTGTCCTTGACCCGGAAACTTGGAAGATAGTGCCAATCAGAGACAAAAGTCTTCTTAGGCTGAGGGATGTCAGTTTTCAGACATCTTCCCCTTAGGAGTTCTGTGGGACGCCTTCCACACCATGGTAGAGGTGTTGTTCGGTAGCTCAGGAGAGCCATGTGAGGATCAGCTGACTTCTCCAAGAGATTCTTGGCTGTCTTAACTGCCTTCTCTGCCATGCCATTACTCTGAGGATAATGGGGGCTACTTATGACATGCTGAAATCCATAAAGTGCTGCAAACTCTTGCATTTCTTTGGAGCTATCCTGAAGTCCGTTGTCATTGACCGAGATAGATGGAATGACATGTCTTGCAAAGAGGCTCTTCAGAAGACTGATTACTGCAGTTGATGTAGTGCATGGTTGTTAGCGTTTGAACTTGCATGTAACATGAAAAGTAGTCGACTACCACGATGTAAGTTTTCCCATTGAGTTCGAAGAGATCGGACCCAACTTTTTCACAAGGGTGATTCGGGAGGGATGTGCTGATCATCGGTTGTCTAGGGGGTAGACGTCTCTTGGCACACTCAGAACAATTCGTTACTAGTTGTTCCACCTGTTTCTTTAGGCCAGGCCACCAGACAGATGTAGATGCACAAAGTTGGCAACGTTGTATGCCCTGGTGTCCAGTATGGATTTTCTGGAGTGTTCCCTGTTGCAGCGTGAGTGGTACCTCTATGCGCTGACCTCGTAGCAGTAGATCATCACTGAGGGACAATTCTCCACGCACTGGCCAATACTTTAGGAGGTCTGCTGTGATTTTACCTTTGTCAGGCCATCCTTGTAGAAAGTGATGAGATGGGAACGAATGCTATTTTCATGCTGTGCACGCCGGTACTTGTTGAGGCGATCTGTATATGCAGGCAAGTAGGAAGTTATAGCTTGGACGATTGACTCTGTTACAATATCTTCCTTGATGTGGCTGGTTGCTGGTGAAGAGGATGGTGCTGTGCGAAGGAAGCGTGGTGTCAAAGAGTTGAGGTTCATCTTGCCAAGAAGTGGTACTAAAGGCTTGTGGTCAGTCTCCAGTACAAATGACATCCCAATGAAGTAGTCCGCAACTTTCTCACATGCCCACACAAGAACAAGGGCTTCTTTCTCAATTTGAGAATATCTCCTTTCTGTGTCATGGAGCATGAAGCAAAGGCAATAGGTTTCCACAGACTGCCATCCATTTGCTGGAGAATGATTGCTCCCAATCCATAGGCAGAAGCATTGGCACAGATCTTGGTGGGAGCATCAGGGCTGTACAGAGTTAATGTGGGTGGACTTGCCAACTATGCCTTGATATCCTGGAATGCTTTCTGTTGGCCTGGTCCCCACATCCATAGCCTCTTGCTACTCAAAAGCTCACGTAGAGGCTGGGAAATCTCAGCTGTGGCGGAGCTGAACTTCCCAAGCTGATTGACCATTCCCATAATCGTCGCAATTCTGTGACTGTCACAGATCTGGACTCTTCCATCTTAAGGATTGCTGCGGTTCTACTAGGATCTGCTGATACTCCGTGCTTGTCAATCACATGGCCTAGGAAGGTGAGGGATGGCTTGCTAAACTCACATTTCTTTGAATTAAGGGTAAGTCCTGCCTTTTGGATATGCATGAGGAACTGATGCAGTCGGCTGTAATGCTCCTCCTGGTTCTGTCCGAAAACTAGAACATCATCCATATGGCAAAGGATTCCCTGTTGTCCTTCAAGAATGCACTCATTCATCGCTGAAAATGTTTTGGTGCATGGAAATGCCAAAAGGTAATTTGTTAAACTGATAACTACCAAAAGATGTGATGAAGGTAGTGAGATGGCGGGAACTTTCTTGCAAAGGTATCTGCCAGAACCTGCAGTTGGCATCCAACTTGCTAAATGTGGTGGCTCCTCCTAACTGTGCTAGTGTCTCATCTACATGAGGCAATAGATGAACTTCCCGAAGGACATTATCATTGAGAGGTCGAAAATCTACGCAAATTTGAATGTCCCCAGATGGTTTTGGAACCACAACCATACCTGCGCACCATGAGGTAGGTTCTTCCACTCGAGAGATAAAACCGAAGGACTCCATCCACAAGAGCTCTTCTTTTACCTTCTTCCGTTGAGGCAAAGGGACATGACGTGGAGTGAAAAGAGCGAAAGGCTGTGCATCAGTTTTGAGTTTGATCTCATAACTCCTACTTACAAGAGTTCCAAGCCCAGTGAAAAGCTTAGGGTACTGTTCATCAAGTGGCGAACTAACAGCCTCAACTTTGGTGAGAACCTGAAGGGCCTGGATGGCGGGTAGACCCAGCAGGTTATGCTTCAGATACTTTACAACAAAGATAGGCTGAACACATTGCTGGCCTTTGTAGGATAATGTGGCAGATAGCTCATCTTTTACCTGAAGTGGCTTGTTGTCTGGTCCATAAAGCTTCTTAGTGGGTAGCACTAACTTGCTCTAACCGAGTGCTTTCCACACATCCTCTGCGATTACAGTTACCTCGGCGCCAGTGACCGTCTTGAAGAGGACTTCCTGATCATTGAGGAGGACTTTACAATTCCACGCAGTGCTGTCTTTGGTCTCAACGCCATTGAGGTATGCTACGTCATAGTCCATAGCATCAGTTTCTGGGGCTGTGGTGACATCTGCTACTGACTTGTGGAAGCATTGAGAACTGTAGTGCCCTTTCTTTTTGCAGTTGTGGCACTGTGCTTCTCTGGCTGGACATTGTTGTCGTGAGTGTGGTCCTCGTTCCCGTCGGGAGCATTTGCCTTGAGCTGCATGGTGGTGGTTTTCGCTGGGTGTGAGCTGATCCGTGTTGAGAACGAAATCCCTTACCCTTGAATGAAGGCTTCTGTCGGAGGGATATCGTGAATCAATTGAAGTTTCCACTATGGGGTCAACTTTCAGGAGGGCTTGCTGTTCGTGTACAGCTTCGCGTTGCCTTACAAGCTTTTTTGCTTTTGCCAAGGTCAAATCTGGGTCCATTCTGCATGCGTTCGGAATGACTTTGGTCACTGGCGAATCCCGACCACGATTCAATCGCGGATCATTTGGTCCTTGAGATCTCTGTAGTCACAGTTCTCTATCAGGGTGTCGAGACTGGTTATAAATTGTTCCACAGACTCGCCAGTTGCCTGACAGCCCTCTCAAAAAATGACATTCTTCCGTACCCGAAAAAAGTCATCGTACTGCTTGAGAACTTTATCGTATTTCTTCCTGTCCTCGTCGGAGATGTTGGTTGAGGCGAGGATTTCCTCTGCGTCTTCTCCCATTCAATAAAGCAGCGTACTGACCTGTTTGTTGTCGCTCTCCTCTGACAATCCAGATGCAAGACAGAACTGCTTGAAGCGGTGCTTCCAGCGGGCTATTCGTCTGGGGTCTTGAAATCAAACGAAGAGGGAGGCTGCAAACGAACGCTAGCCATCCCACTTCTGACACCATGTACTGTATCGACCCGGATTCACGCTAATAGTTAACACTGCATGTCACAGGGTGTTTATAACCGTCTGTTGCTTGTTCCAATTGTGGGTGGTGCTTGTTTTCAACGTCATCAATTAGCGGCTGTTTTTAATGCGTCATTTAGCGTCTTTCAGGTGACGTACGAAATTTCACATATCAACAGAGTGGGGGAAGAAGGCGTCTTTTGTGACGCTATGCCTACGTATCCGTGAAACGTCACGAAAATGGCAGTTTAGTTGAGTTCAAAGATAAAATCGCTTGGTTAGACCTCAGATGCCTTCGAATCCCACCAAATCCAACTTCGATGGTATCTTAAGATGTTTCGGTTTTTGAAAATCTTTCCGGGCATAGTGCTACAATCAAGCAGTTTATTGCAATTGGACCATTTATGCTAATTTTGGCCGTTTGGAGCCGGGGTTAAAAAACAGGTTCTACGGTTATAACTTTCTTACGGAAGATTATAACCTATAGCCTGGAACGATTTTCGGATAGCTCACCACTTGTTCTGTCTTTTCATGTTGTTCAATAAGAATTGAGAGGGATCAAAAGGTGTAACCAAGGCGAAGTTTGTCTGAAACTGCTATGTATTCCTAGCTCGCTATCTTTCTTCAGACAATAGAAACAATTGCCAGTTAAGTACCAACATGCGCGGAATATATACAACTTTCGTCCAATAGGAAGAACTGGGCGAAATCTAGTCAACTAAGTAGAAACGATCGATAATTAGTGCTGCTATTTCAAGACGGCCATTTTTGTATTTTATTCCTGGACGGTTATAAATACCATGTGGTCACTGGACTAACTCAATCATTACTCAAGACACATGTGGTCACTTACAAGAATAGCAACAATTACTATTATTATTAATAAGCACATCTATAGAATAGAACAGCACACAATAGAACAATCACTACTTAGCA
>CAUJGJ010000004.1:1395111-1432611 GCA_963170055.1 Halisarca cf. caerulea
ATATATATATATGTATGTATATGTATATATATATATATATGTACATATATATATATATATATATATATATATACAGTCAAACCTCGTTGACATGAAACTCAGGGGACTGCGATGAACTTTCATTTTAACAGTATTTCATGTAAACAGTACTACATGTTATACTTGTACCTGCACTTGGACTTGGCTAGCATTTCATGTTAAAAGATATTTCATGTTAACGAGGTTCGACTGTATTATATATAATATATATATATATACATATATATATATATATAAATATATATAAATATATATATATAATATATATATATATATATATATATCCCTGAAAGATATATATATATATATATATATATATATATCCCTGAAAGATTTACTTCATCCACCCAGTCATCACTCCACTTGGAAGCACTCCAAGCTTGGAATTGTGACAACAATGAACCACCTCCCACGGCTCTGATGCAAGCCACCAAAGTGCCTGGGACTCACCCAGAGTCCAGTCTTGCCTTTCATCTCTTTTAGACAAGGCCTCCTCTGATCCCATATCCTCTGCTCGATTACTTGCTGCCACAAAGAAAGAGTCCGGAGCATGGTTGACTGCCCCACCTATCTCATCTCTAGGCCTTCGAATGGATGATGAGACCATCCGCACTGCTGTAGTAGTGCGCCAGGTGTTGTCTTATGCAATCCTCACTCCTGTCATCTTTGTGGCGAAGTGGTAGATGAGCCGTTCACATCCCTTCTACCTTGGAACCCCATGGTCTCTGTTCATTCAACAAATGTCGCCCAGATGGAGTCACCATCATCCCCAGGTCAACCGTGCAGCAGAAGGCAAACGGGACACCTACTCTGAATTGGCCACCATGTACGCCGTGGTTCCCATTGCTATTGAGACAACTGGTGTCCACGGGGATGATGCTATATTTTTTAGGGCACTTGGCAGGCGATTAAGTGAGTGCACACATGATCCTCTATCCTACTTTAAGCTCACACAGAGGATCAGTGTCACCATTCAGAGATTTGACTCATTAGCCATTGTTAGTACTTGTAGTGAAAAACTGAATTATATCTGTAGGCATTAGAGCCCTATTTTATACCTGTTTTCTTTATACTGCTATGGTGTTCTTGAATTTAATATTATATATATATATATATATATATATATATATATATATATATATATATATATATATATATATATATATATAGTATTTATCCTTTTTTTTAAAATCATTAAATCATACAGAGACAACTAACAAGTCAAAATAAAACAAAACAAAACAAAAAAAGAAACAGAAAGAGAAGAAAGGAATAAAATGACTAATCAAAGCAGGTTGGGCAACTGCTCCTAATAGATAAAGCATTAAAACGCTGAATACGAATACTGATTTGTTGGCAGAGCTTTACATACGCAAAAGACTCTCCTTTCTGCAATCTGATCCGTTTTGCTAGATCCTCTAGGAAACTCAGGGGGATCGCTGGAAAATCTCCTGAGGTTTCAGCTGCCAGCAGTGGGACAAAATGATGAGTCTGGAGGAGCTCGGAGTACAATCTCTTCTTATCCCTTGCAGCTTGCTCGCTCAGAGCCTCTCATCCATCAACATCCCCTCCACCCTAGAGCCATGTGGACTTTGTTTGTCTATTGACAGTCATCCAGATGGAGTCACTATCATCCCATGGTCTCAAGGACGTTGTCTTGCCTGGGATGTCACGTGCCATTACACATTTGCACCCACCAACTTGCCCCTCACCTGAACCAGTGCTTGACTTCTGGCTAATCATGCTGCTCAGAAGAAACGGGAACTCTATTCAGAGTTGGCTACTTCTTACACCTTCATGCCCATCGCCCTTGAAACAACAGGTGCTTTCAATGATGATGCCCTTACCTTTTTCTGAGAATTGGGAAAACACACCAAAGAGGCCACTGATGACCCTTTGTCCTACCATAAGTTTGTATCAACATATTGTGTAACTGTCCAGAAGTTCAACTACATAGCTATTGTTAACACTTGCATGGAGCAACTTCATTATATACTATAGGGCCAATAGGGCCCCTTTTTGGGTGTGTTTGTTTGTATATATATATATATATATATATATATATATATATATATATATATATATATATATATATATATATATAATATAATTATATAATATAAGGTTCTAGGATTCTGATTGGTTCTCAGTTAGATTAGGCCAGGAGTCTGAGATTTTCAGTGTTCAAGATTCCAGACAGAAACTTATTGGAATAACGTCAATGGAAAGCTTCAGTGCCTGTACCCAACCCACAGCCTGCAGCATAATTTGGGAACTCTGAGACCTGGGTATTTAAACCCTGTATTGGACTACTATTCTTGTCACATGCATGCTTAATTTTTGTACTGATTTTGGCAATAATAGGTTCTCTCTCTCTCTCTCTCTCTCTCTCTCTCTCTCTCTCTCTCTCTCTCTCCCTCTCTCTCTCTTTTTTCTTTTCACCAATCACCATAATTATTGAACAAGCTCCACAGCATACAAAGAAACTGAAGCTCATGCAATAAGGGGACAGGTGGGGGAGGTGATCCCAACACTGCCAAATGTTTTGAAAGACAAACATGCACAGTACAAGTTGGGCCTCCTAATATGAACAAACAAGTGCAATACAAGTAATAATACAGTAGTACAGAGATAGTCAGTCAGGTTGTTGCCAGTTGCGAAGGCACCAGATGCGGAAAGAGCCTGAGATGGCTCTGTGGATCATCTCCTCTTCCAATGCCAGCTTGTCCTTGTGGGGGGCCTTCACCAGGTTGTAAAAGTTGTTGAGGCTCTGTCTGTGTAGAAACCCCCTTGACCCAACCTCCACAGTGACCAAGGTGGTTCTGAATCCGTTTTTCCTGCAGCAAGCGACAAGCGGGCTGTACTTCTCTTGCTTGCGATCAGCAGCTTCCACAATGCCAGTCTCAAATGGAACTGTCAGCTCTACGAGATGAACTGTCTCATCATTCCACAACACAATGTCTGGTTTCTCCTCAGTCTGTGCCACATTGGGTGGGAAGATGTAAGCCACCCCAGGAAGATCAGCCATGATGTTCATCCCTTGCGGCAGATGGTTGACTAGGAAGGAGTGGATACTGGAGAGTACACTGTCATGTCTCTCATTATACCTCTTCTTCTCCAAAGCAACCGGGCAGTTGTTGAGGATGTGGAGGAGGGTCTGGTCTCGACCACAGAGGGGGCACGTAGGGGACTTGAGCTTCCTCCAAAGGCACAGGTTCTTGTTGTGGGGCAGGGTGTCAGTGGTAGCGTTAAGGGCAAACTTGAATGTTCGCTCTGGTAGGGACAGCACCACAGATCTGCAGGTCTGCCCCTGCACAACAAGTCTTGTGCTGTGAGTGAGGCGGGCGGCAGTGTCCTCGGCCTGCACTCTGGCCTTCACCTTTCTTGTGATGGTTCTCCTGTTTGCTCTGGGATCCTCCTTCATCACCTTCACCACCTGTGTGTTGGGCTGGAATGTGGGCCGCTTCTGCTGAGGTTCCTGTAGGGTTTCCTGGGTGGCAATGTCCCTTACTGTGGGGTCCCTTGAGCACATGAACCTGGCAGCTTTGGCAGCATGCAGCTTCTTGTAGAGAGTGGTGAGCTCGGGCAAGTCCAGTCCACCGTTGGCTTTGGGTAGGAACAGCTTGTTGGGGTCTGCAGTCCTGGCTAGGCCACTCCACTTCTTCAAGTAGTGGGTGGCCAGAGGTTGGAGAGTGGATTTGAGCCAGGTGATGGAGAACTCTGAGGTGGATAGATCCCATGACAGGCGTGGGCAGACTCCAACTCTATACAACAACAATCTTTGCTGCCTACTCAGTAGAGTGTTGTCTACCTTCTCCAACATGGACTGGAGCTTCTGGAGCAGGGCCCCCCTGGCCTGGTCACTGCTTGAGTGAATTGAGATGGGAGTGCCAAGGAAGCGGAAGGTGGATGTGCTAATGTATGGGATGGGCTCACTGGACAGAGCAAGCTTGGGGTCGTATGCTCCCCCACTAGAAGCCTGAACTGCAAGAGAGACACATTTAGGCACATTGGCTTTCATACCAGACCAGTCCAGCCAGGCATCAGTGGCAGAGAGCAGCGTCCGACAGGAGGATGGGCCATCTGTGATGAGCGATGTGTCATCTGCATACTGGAGGAGATTGGTCCTTCCATGAGAGGAGGCGAGAGAGTACCCCAGGTCAGGATAGTTCTTGGTGATGGTGTCCACCAGGGTATTCATAACAGTGTTGAAAATGGCCACAGAGAGTGGGTCACACTGGTAGACACCCTTGAGGAGGGGTATGGGGGCAGTGGTCCAAGTCCGGGTGGAGAAAATGGCCAGGAGGCCAGCGTAGAGGTTGCACTGTAAAAACTAGCGTGTCATATTGACACATGAATGTGTGTTAGTCCATTGTCCCAGAAAACAACACACCCAACACGTGTGTCATCCCTAAATGTGCTAATATGACAAATGTGTCACATATTATATGTGTGTCATTTCTACATGCACTGTGTCATTTCTATTATGCTTTTTAATTTGATAATTAAACTTGATTCACAGTGAGATTGGACCAGATATTAGTATTGTTGCTGCAATGACAGCAAATAGGAAAGTACAAACAAAAAAAATAGAAAAGGAAAATATAAAAGTTGAGAGTGTTGACATAAAATAAAAAAATGGATCACTTTGAGTTGAGAATGTCAATATAAGAAACATACCGTGTGGGCCTACGTGCTTTGTCTGGCATCTTCATTAAAAAGTCTTGAAAGAACAAAAGTGAAGACTTACAACTAGTTGGATACGACACGTCAAATACGTAGTATGATGCCATTAGGTGGATCAGCCCATCCACTAGCTTCTCACTGCATATGTCCACTACCATATCACCTTCTATGGACACAAACATCTGTTGCATATGGCCTTCTTCCACTACAACAAGCAGCCGTGGTTCCATTACTTTGGCAATAGCATCATCAATCTCTGCACCCTATATATATAAGCAAAAAATTGTGATCATCATATAGGTGTACAAATATAATTACGCATATACAAATAACTCACCAATATGAAAGAAATAGGGAGAAAAGCAGGCCTTTTGTGATAGATATTTTGGTCTATGGTACTTAATGTTTCAATTTCTGCTTTTAAATCAAGGTCGTTTTTGCCTCTGTCTCCCAAAACCAACTTGCAGACTTCATACCAATTGAAACTCATTACTGAGCACACATCTGCATGAGTACCTTCGCACAGTTTGCGGAACTCATACAGCAACTGCAAGTAAACAAGAAATACAATTACCCCATGCAATTACAATGCAAATATAGGCATTGCCATAATATTAAATCCATGCATAAGTGCATATTCCTCAACACAAATCAAAATGAACACAATATAACATGAAGTCAACCTACCCATCTTGATTTTCCAAAGCAAGGATAGGTCTCTAAGATGTCCTTGGTGACTGAAATGTTCCCCTGCAGCCATGACTTCCTACCAGCTCTTGTAGCATCTAGTAGGTCATGTATGACCTGTGGTGCTGGTACTGACCGCGCCTCACTAAGCTTCATGAGGGCATTAACATTTTCAAGGTAGGAATTGTCACTCATTTGCTCTTCTTCAGGCTGGGGTTGTGGACTACAGCTCACCAATCTTGGAGGAAGACTAACTTTGGGAATCATACTTTTCTGGCTACCTCTTCTATTGTTGCGATAACGCTGAGTTATCTGGCTTTGAAGGTTGTGCTGAAAATTGCAAAATTTAAGAAAGAAATAGAATTTAATGTATACAATGAATAACTATATAGTAATAGGCTAAGCATAAAGACATGCACACATGCAGCTCCTATATATATATATATATATATATATATATATATATATATATATATATATATATATATACGGTACTTTTCACAATAAACTGGACGACGAACGGCGGTCAAACGGGCGGTCAATCAACGGACGTACACCGTACACTCGCCGGACGTATGCCGTACGGACGATAGGCCAATAATAATTACGTAATTATTGCAAATTGATAGCGGTTTGCTGGAATCGGTTTTCCGAGCAAGAATGGCTTATTTTAGGAACGAAAAGTAACGAATTTTGTTTCAAAGTGCAAAGACAAAAGCCACAAGCCAATTGCAAAAGCGTCAGATAGAGAAAAAAACCGCGTAGGCACAAACAACACCCGTACGTACGCCGTATGTACAGCGGTCAATGCCCGGTCGGTCACCGTACGTACACAGTTTGACCGCCGTTTGTCGTCCAGTTTTTTGTGAAAAGTACCGTATATATATATATATATATATATATACATATCTATATATATATTACAGATATTCCTTGTCTGCCATTTTAGTATAGAACATTAATCAGCTCTATACTACAGAATCAAGTGCTGGCTATAGGTAATATACAGAATGGTATCTATTTTAATGACAGTATATATATAAATCACTTATGTTATTGTAAGGAACTGTGTAATCATTATAGATACGTACATACAGACTTTTCTGACTTATACAGATAATCCCGGGGTGTTGGTAATAGAGGAGTTTGAGTGTACATGTATACATATATACTGCACTAAAAGCATAGTCAAATACACATACATACCCAATATTTGGTGTGTGATCTTGTTTTCAGACAAGGATAGGCATCACAAAGTTTTTGAGCCATGACTTCATATTCATCAGGTGTTGGCCGAGATAAAGTACCTTCAAAGTAACAAAAGGCAACAAATATCCTGCCTATTAAGCAGATAATCATATATAATAAACTTACTTCTACTATGTCCACCGATTGAGTATCTTTGGGCTCCTCATCCATTCTCAAAGATTTCTTTGGAGGTGAGTGCATACTATCACTTCTCTGAATGGGGTTATATGAAAAGCATGAAATTGTATGATATGTATATATATATATATATATATATATATATATATATATATATATATATATATATATATATATATATGTATATATATATATATATATATTACTGCTTAATAGCAAACTTACAGTAGGCGTGTGGGCAGTAATCTGTGTTGCAGTTTGAGGAGTGGTTCGTGATACGTTACTAGTCTACATAAAAATTTAAGAGAAATCAATATACGTATACAGCACAGCTTGAAGATAAGAGCTTAAAAACACAACCTCAGTTAAAACATGCATGAGCAAAGTGCAAGTGCAAGTTACAGTGGAGTTTGTATAATTCGGCACACATTGGGAAGGAAAAACAATGCTAGATTAGAGATCGGATCTCCTTGTACAGAAGATCCCGTGGACGCAGCGACTTCAGACCGGAAGTATGATGTCATCATCACGTGACTAAGTGTATGACGTCATAATTTTGCCACAACCGTGCCTCACTTCCAAGATACTCGAAATACAGCGTTTCCCAGGAACGTATGGGCTTCACACCGGCAGTATGACGTCAATAGTGCATGTATGACTGATTTTTGCTATTATTTCACAGTTTTATTGTTTTGCCATCGTTGAGGTTCGTGATCGCCCACATATAGTATATCGTACGCCTGCATGTTGCGAGAAGCCGCATGACGTCATGTTCTTACATCAGCATAATTATAATAACCAAATAAATTAATAAGCTACCAAACCCTTACAAGTGCACGTGCGTTAGCGGCAAATTGGCGGGGAAATCGAACTTGATTGGAAGGTAAGCAGTTATATACGAATATTCATGAAATGGTACAATTGAACTCAACACAATATAATAATATATTATAGATGGCACAAAGCATTGATAATACCCTTAAGAATATGGGTCCCATAATGTTTGGTGGAAAGGATAAGGTGCTGGAGTGGTTCCAGGGTAAAGGAATAGTCCCTGCAACCAAGCTGTGTGAGAGGTGCCCGAACAGTCAGCAAATGGTTTTGACAGTGAAGTCTGATGTAGCAGATGGCTACAAGTTCCGGTGTCCAGCCTGCAAGACTTTTAAGTCTGTGAGGGGTGGTAGGAGTCTAACTGGTCAACAGGGCTTCTTCCACAACTCAAAGATATGCCTGCAGGTCTGGATGATGATGATGTGGATGTGGTCAAGGCAGTGGCCGGTGACCAAGGCTGCAGAGGAATGTGGGATCAACGAGGGCAATGCCGTTGACTTCTACCAGTTTTTCAGGGATATTTGTTCCTGGAAACTGGTAAACACCATCATAAAGTTGGGTGGCCCTGGTGTTGTAGTGCAAATTGACGAGTCTCTCATGACGCACTCACCTAAGGTAAGCAAACATATCAATAATAACTGTTACACTTGCAATTCATTTCACGTACCACACTGTTGACTTGAATATCATAGTATCAGCGTGGACGAGCACCAGCAACAGAGCAGTGGGTTTTTGGAATGGTGGATACGTCAGTTACTCCATCCCTTGGCTATATGGAAGTGGTTCCTGACCGCACCGCACAGACTCTGCTCCCCATCATCCGCAACCATGTCCACCAGGGAACAGAGATTTGGAGTGATCAGTGGCGGGCATATAGCCAAGTTTCCACCATTTCTGGCGTATCGAGTCATCAGACTGTAAATCATTCCCTACACTTTAAAGATCCCCAGACTGGTGTCCACACCAATAATATAGAAAGCTACTGGAACAGAGTAAAGATTAAATTTAAGAATATGAAAGGCGTCAGCAAAACAACCCTGGCTAGCCATCTAGATGAGTTCATGTGGCGCGAACGCTATGGCAAAACGTCATCGGATGCACTGAACAATCTATGTAGCCATATGGCGGCATGCTACCCCCCACCCCCGTGATATGGTTTTACTTACCACGTATCTGTAGTTTTTTTAGACTTTGTTTGGTTCTTGACTAGCTTGTAGTGATTTTAGATAGCTTGTACCCAAAATCTTCTTGGGATCCCTGCCACATTCCCTCTTTTGTTATTTCTTTGGCTTTCTAGCTTTGTTTGATTATAATTTATAATTTTCTTTGTGAAATCGTGACTAACTACGATCTTAATGCGCTAGTGACATCATACTGCCGGTGTGAAGCCCATACGTTCCTGGGAAACGCTGTATTTCGAGTATCTTGGAAGTGAGGCACGGTTGTGGCAAAATTATGACGTCATACACTTAGTCACGTGATGATGACATCATACTTCCGGTCTGAAGTCGCTGCGTCCACGGGATCTTCTGTACAAGGAGATCCAACTCTTGCACATCATCGACCAATAGAGACAAACATTCTCCGTCAATCCCGTTATCTACCAAAAAAGGCCGGGAAGTTTATTACTGTTAAGCATGTTAAACGTGAACAGAACACCCAAAATAATTCCTATATAGTCATCAGTAGTCCGGATATATAAGATACACGTCGAAAATGTAGTAGAAGGCAGTATGCTTAGTGTATTCAATAATGTATGCGTCTCAGAGTCGATCATAGTCTAAACTGAACAAAAAAAAACAAGTACGATCCAAATTGACTTAATTACCTTTCAGTTGCTTCAAGGATTCACAGTCCAGGATGTTTTCGAGGCGCTTCAGAAGGTCTTCACATGATAAGAGCAAAAGCTCATCTGCCATGGCTGAGGTTGTCTCTTCTCCAAATCACACTCTAGTCTCGAAACCAGACCCTACGCCGGCCGCCATTTTATTCTGCCCGACGAAAGGGTCTGGCAATTATGGTTCGAAATCCTGTTGCAAAGGGGCGGTTCCGGATAACCACAACATAATCATATTCATATTTCTTAATGATGTAACACTGAATAATTAAAGATAAAATGACGTAATGATTCGCGTGCACGTGCATGCGCGCATATTACATTATTGTAAACAGAGTATAAAAAGAGTGAGGCACCAGATAACAACTATATAGCTAGTGCTAGAGTTTGATGAATATGGCACAACTGCCTCTAGAATTGTCCTCAATAGTTAAGAAGTCCTTTGAGTCGCTGGAGCTTCCTTTTCCATCCTTGAAGCCTCAGCAAGAAGGTGCTGTCATGGCCTTCCTGCAGGGCAGAGATGTATTTGTTGGTTTGCCCACAGGATTCGGGAAGACCATTATCCCTGCACTCCTGCCCAGATGTTTCGATTTGCTGCATGGGGTAGATGGGTCAATAATATTGATTATTTCACCACTGATTGCTTTAATGGTGGACCAAAGCAAGAGATTCTGTGAAATGGATTTGACATGTGGTAGTGTGGGGGAGTCTGAAGAAATGGATAAGAAGATATTGGATGGGAAATACCAAATAGTGATAAGCAGTCCTGAAGCAATACTTCAAAAGCCCATATACAGAAGTATGCTTCTCTCTGACATCTACCAAAGAAAACTGGCCGCCATCGTGGTAGATGAAGCTCATTCCATCTGCAAATGGTAAAACATAATACAAATAATTTACATTACACATTAGATACAAAGGATGACAGTCATTTCCTATGATTGTTACATAGGGGTAAAGATTTCCGCCCATGCTTTGGGCGTTTAGGTGAGTTGAGGTGTTTGGTGTCACCGAAAGTGAAGGTCATAGCAATGACAGCAACAGCAAACAAAAAGACGAGGGTTGCTGTAACAAAGAAACTGATGATGGACAATCCCTTTGTTGTTGATATATCTCCTGAGAAGCCCAATATATATATGGCTGTAGTACGGGCTACTACAATTGACAAAATTGCTGAATTGTTGAGTGTTGGTTTGCACAACCAGGGAAAGGATTATCCGAAGACATTGATCTTTTGCAGAAGGTTAGTTAACAACCCTTGATTATTTCTGTGCAGTTTTACGTATACTAATACAAATGCAAGACGAAATGTACACCGAACTATCCTGCAGATGTGAGGACTGCGGGCACATATTTGCTGCTATCGAGAAGAGATTGGGAGATAAATTTACCATTCCTAATGGCATATGTCTACCATCTCCAGGTGAAAGGTAAGAAATGTAATACCTCAAATAAGATTAGCTAGAAAACTAATCCACATGCATTACGCCCTATGCAGACTAGCAGAGATCTTCGTATCACAAAATACACAGACATTGAAGGAGGAAGTGATTGATCAATTTGTACATAAGTCCACTGCAACACGTATTGTAATATGTACAGAAGCCTTTGGAATGGGACTTGATTGCCCTGATATCGAACAAGTCATCCATTATGGGATTCCAGCTACCTTGGATGACTACATACAGCATGTAGGAAGAGCTGGAAGGTCAGTGGAGCTGCAACATGGATGTATGATGCACAAAAGATACTGCATGATATTCTATTAATAATATTATTATATTAAAAGGTCAGGACAGCAGGCAAGGGCAATCATGTATCCCATTCAAACTGGAGGCCACACAGACAAAGAAATGAAAGAATACACTAGAAAGCATGAAGGGAATGACATCTGCCGAAGATTTTGTTTGTATTCAGACTATCCACAGTCTATGAACAGACCTACTAGTTTATGTGTTTGTTGTGATATTTGCAGTCTAAAGTGTGAATGTGGACAATGTGTTAAATTGAATCAGATTATGTAATCAGTGACATTCTTCAATTACGTAATATCAATAAGTTAAACTGGCATCCCAGGCCTGCATGCAAACTCTCAGAAAATTAATGGGCAATGCATGGAATTGGTTTTACATACAGTGAAACCTGTGTACAAATACCACTCAAGGGGCCACCTAATCATTGTCTCTATAAACAGGTGGTCCTTATGTAGACTCTGAGATACAACAGTACTAAGTTAGTGATTCCTGGACCTGTCCAGAGCTAGTGCATGGTAACAATTGACAGGTGGTCCTTCTTAGACTATACAGGTGGTCTTTAAGACAGGTTTCACTGGCATGTATTTAGTACATACTACACAATATAATAATCACTATACATACAATGTCATGCATTACAAAATAAATGTACCTATAATCATACTGGTTGTCTATATAGGCACCCAAATGTTATTATTATCACACTTGATATGATATTATACCTACACGTTACTTGTGAATTGTTGCTTTATACCCTATATATACTGATCCCAAACATGCATTCAACATACATCTGCTGTTTTTCCTTATGCACGACCTGATTTTCCTCTAGCGCTTCAAATTTACACATACAACCAATTCAGACGCTATAATATTATAGCTCTTCCAAAGCAAAAAATAAAACAATTAAGAACTCATCTCCCATAACAAGTGCATACTACCACCTTTAATTCAAATACACCAACACTGTAGTGCAGTTCAGTTTAGCTAGTTTAGTTCAAGTTGTAGCTGCATTTCAATGTACGTAAGAGGTAGAAGAGCTATATAAAGCTATGACGGAGCAATTTTCTGAGGCTCACATATACTGTGGGATATGTGGAGAAGAAACAAATGATAGAAAGAAGAGAAAGCTATTGAGGGGGAAGGCCGGTGAAGCTTACTGCGAGATTATTCTTGATTTTGTTGCCAGTACAGATGATTGGATTGTCTGTGAAGTTAACACATGTATGAATCGACTGCCACAAAACAGGCAATACATTTGTTCCACTTGCCAGAGTGTAACAGCTAAGTGGAGAGATTTACAAAGGCAAACCATGGAGCAACAGGCAATTATGTACAGCAAGATTGCAGCACTCATGCACAAGGATAGACCACGTGAACAATCACAACAAGCACCATCGAGTAAGAGACAACCACTTCCACATAGTTTGATTCCAAAAAGATTGAAGTGGGGCAATATGGGTTCCCCTGAAGTTGTGGTAAGCCAAAACATATAGTAAATTCATGTATGCATGGGCATGCATAATACCATGTAATAACAGTGTATGTCATTGGGTATGTATATATAATACTGTATATGTCTTGTTAAAATTTGCTATAATGAGCTAGACGAAAAATGTCCTTTGTCACAAACTTTAAGGTTACCAAGGGGTATGCAAGGCCTGTGCATACCCGTGTAACAGGAAAGACAGAAAAGACAGCCATAAAGCACCTTGCTGGTGGAAATTATGAGGCTACTGTGAAAGATTTGATTGGCAATGAAGAGGGCAAAAGGGCTTTGGTGGCAATAGCAGGCAGGGAGATATTTGAAAGAGAGATAGGGACCATTACCTCTTACAAGAGTTTGACAGATTTGCATGCACATGAAATAGCCCAAAAGTGTCGCAACTTTTCATGGGAGAGTTTGTGGAGAAACATCCAGACATCTGCCCCAATGCTCTCTTCACTTCTACAACAATTGACTCCATCTCAAAAAGGGGAGACCTTAACACCTGCCTACTGCATGATTACAGCAATGCTTGCAAAGGCACGAAACCGCAGAGTTTGTTTCCTACAGGAAGCTGTGTCACTCATTTTACATGCAGGACATACAAGCACTGAGGTATGTATATACATGCATGCGTAATACAGTTATATACTATAAACATTGTCAAATACTGTAACAGTTACTGCAATTAAACCAAGTCGGACCTGCACTACAATATCAATACCACATGCATATAACGCACAGTGCATGTATGCTGGTCTATATAGTATAAGTATATACAGCTGTTATTTGTGAACAGAAATTTTAGTATATCCTTAATTCAGACTCAGAATGCACTTTCACAATTGCTGCTCACTGTAACCCCACAAACATTGAGGAATGTATTGGACGATATGGGCAAGGACTATGACATTCAGGTGAGAAAATGGAGTAACTGTCTTTCACGCCTTTTGGAAGAACACTTACAGGTACGTGTGTATACATACAAGAAAGTAAAATTTTACCAGGATTGTGTGCTTTGATGTGGCTGTACACAATCATAATGATGCATTACAGGGAAATGAACTACAGACTGTTGGTATATATCAGAAACAAGTAACATGGAGTGCATCAAATATCTCCATTAACAGTACAAATTTGACTCTTTTAGTAAGTATGAAGCATATATGTACGTACGCATGTTAAGGTATGTAATCTGTCATTCAAATTATTCGTAAGCTTGCATGCATACTGGTATAGGAGGAGACATGGGCAGATGGTGAAATCTGTAATCAGAGCATTGCAACTGAAAAGAGTATACAAACTGAGTTTCCTGTTACTGTAACAGTAAGTATTATCAATTCTTTTAACAAGATGCATGCCACGTAGATCATTCTATCCAACATTCTCACCTTCGATTCACAGCAAGTGTCAGGTTTATGGCCACAATCAACGAGCACTCCAACTCTACCCTACACTCAGTCTGACAGTCAAGGCGTACAGACAGACTCTCCAGAGCCCTTGTCTTTTTCTCCATTAACCCCGCCATGTGCACAGTCTACTGAAGTAAACAAGAGTGCATATATTATTGCTGTTGCCATGCAGGGTTGATTGATATACATATGCCCATATATGTACATATATAGGTTCATGCAGATGAGCCAAATGACAATACTTGGAATGGCTTCAAGATTGTTGGAGACAACCTAGACAAAAATGTCCGCAGGTATAGGATTATACAGCTATTATTCTTGTGGTCACATGCAATGTTAGGATTAGTTAACACTCATCTGCATGGATAGGGCTATACGACTGTTCTGTTGCACAGAATATTATAATACCCAATTAACATCTGATTCGTTGAAATATGTGGTCAAAAATGGCTTCGTGCACCTCTATTCAGGAGGCACCAAACTATTGAACATCAAACTCAGTCAATTCACTGCTATCACAGCTATGCTGTTCGCGATAGGGTAGATGTGAGTCAGCTTAGCAATGAAGCACCACCACATATTGGCTCTGTGGATCACAGAAAATTTCTACCTTCAAGAGACACAATTGACTCGCTAGAGAAATCTTTTGCGGTATATATACAAAGGTGAGAATTACAGCAATTAATGAAATACGTACTACGTGTATTGTCAAATGGCTGCATGCATGCATGTACATATGTACGTATATATACATTTTTTGGCAGGCTACTAACCAAGGATCCCCTGTATGCAAAAGACAAAAGGTCGGTGATATGGAATATACCTCACAGGCACACAGTTGAGATGTCACAAAAGTCTACTGTGGTAAGTACGTACATGCATGCATGTACGTAATTCATGTACGTAATTCACTATATATAGGTCAGCATACCATTTTCGCCTATTTTGCTAATGAGAGGATGTACATAATGTTCAATATAAAACAGTTGTTATCATGAGATAAAAACTATATATATACTACATGCAGGTACCTCTAGGAGTCATTAATGCCAACGAAGCATACACCAGTGAGATGATCACTATTCTTGAAGAACTACACAAGTATGTTCCACAGGTGACACAAGAGGTATCCATCACTACAACCGAAAGTTACAGTAGGACAAAATCTGTCACGATGGTTTACCCCATCCTGCTGGGTGGTGACCAACTTAGTACATCCCGTGCCAGATCAGCCAAAGCTACCAAAAGAACAGAAAAACCCTATGCTGAAAGGCTGGATGGCCTAGTCCCTGTCTTTGAAGACTGGCACACAAGGGTCACTCTTATATCAGTGAGACAGCATGACATTGTCCCACTCTGCATGTGTTGTCACTATATATTCAATACAAATTTACACATGTTCGTGTACACAGGTCATTTGGATCAGATTATACAGGGATACATGGGCAATCCCTGGTACTCTCTATCAGCTACGGAATCTCTTGGACAGGTCATCTGTTAGTGCCGATCCATCAAAAAATGTGAACGCTGTAGAGGACTTTCTTGAGGTAGTGCTCTCTGCTTATGTAATTGGTGCTGCAAAGAACATCATGGGTATAACAGATGGAGAGGAAATCAGCGCAACCACACCACTGCAAACTCTTTCATATGAAATAGTCAAAAAGTTTACTTCGTTGCAATGGTGAGTTGAGTGTTACTGCATGGCTCATGCATGCATGCAAGTAAATGCAGTTTAAATTTTACATTCTGCACTATATACGTAGGATTCTGACAAATAACCCTGGAGAAGAAGATGGGCACCTTCTTCATACTAAGGAAATGATGACCATGATATTACTTTGGTATCACTATCGGGACCTGTCAAGGGAGGGTGATGGTGATCGCCTAAGGGATTTTATGCCCATACTACTAAGCATCTTCAAGAATGCCAAGCGATCTAACTACAGTAAAGAGGTGGCTATCTTCCTCCTTCAGTATGAGTACTTACTGTCACCAATGATGCAGCAACAATTGCTCTTTTCAAGAACAGTAAATACACATGGAATGAAAGGGAGAAACATACCATGTGACTTACACATGGAGCACCTGAATAGGTTAGACATATAATACTAAGTCTTATAATATGGCCACACTACTCTGACATATGAACTCCAATTTTCACACAGTCACTTATACCCTTTCACAGAAATCTGAAAACAGCGATGGGCGATGCTGGCGCAAACCTCACCACAAATGTGATCAGAAAATGTGGAAGAACACTCCAGCCACTGACCGAGTTAACCAGTAAGTTTTATGATCATCAGCCATCTCAAGTTCACGCGAAGGCCAAAGATTTTCTGGACATCAAAGTTGTGGTGGATTGTCTCTTGGCCAACAAAGTGTTTCAGGAGGAGGGGAGGATAATTCCAGATTTAGAAGCGAATAAGAATTTCCTTAGGCCTTTAGACAAAAAGAAATTCACTGCATGGCTTGGCAGAACTCTAGATGTTGATGTTCAGTAATCTATCACATGATATTGAACCATGCGATAACCAGCTTGTTACGAAAAATATCCTTGTATCTCTGGACAAGCCTAACATTTTCGGCATACTAACTACACTACACACTACATGGCCAGTTATGTCTTTGGAAGGGTGACAAAACTACAGTAACACAATTCACGCAAAATTACCACCTGCTTTAATGGGCACCCCAATCCTAACCCTATTTCATGTTCACTATAGCTATGGCATGCACTAAACTTGAATGAATCCCCACAGCGCAGTGCACAAAACTGCCAGAGAATTATAACAATCCACTTATGTACTATATGATCCAAATGCCTATTTCTAAGGGATAGGTCCCTTAAAACAAAGCTTAAACCACTGAATTATGAAAACTCTGCTAATAGTTTCGAAAAATACTACAAGTAGATGTACCATGCACCTTTGATTTACCTTTTAAAGCTCTATCGAACTCTACTGACGCCATTGTTGATTGTCCTCTATAGTATCTATAATTGCACGTGTGTTCTGTTATCGTTGTGGTTGACGATTGATCATATTCATGACAGAAACACGTGACAAGGTGTGAAAAGTTAATGTCGTGGAATGTGCCCGACATTGCAACAGGATTCGGCACCATACTTGCCAGACCCTCTTCGAGGGGGCGGGTATGACGTCACATCGCGAAGAGGGTCTGGTTTCGAGACTAATCACACTCGTCAAGGGTATGAAGTGCGAAATCACGTGATGCTCATGTCAGCCATGGATACACTTCCGCTTATGACGACATCGTCATAGACACCGGCCATTTTGTTCTTCACTTCACCTTCGTGGACCAGGTTCAGCCGTAGCGTTCAAGTCCGACATGGAAAATGGTTTTCACTGCTGCACGATGTGCTCGTTTACCACAAATAGTTTGGATAGCCTTGTCAGTCACGTCTGCAAGCTTCACAAAGCGCATCCAAGGTTTCATGTCTACTGTAGATCGTGTCTACGATCTTATACTAAATGGGATTCTTACCGTAAGCACATTCAACGGGGATGTAAAACCGTTCTCGCGGAACATCCCGAAGAAGAACCTTCCTCGCCTACTCGGGTAGCCTATCTTGTTGAGGACATGGAGGTTTGCTTGTCGCCGAACGAACAGTCGATGCGGACAGCGGAGTCCGAGGCAGTTCCAAGTCAACAGTGGCACGAGGCGGCTTATATTTTACAGATCAAGGAGCAGTACTACCTTTCCCAGGTAGCGGTTGAGCAGGTTGTCTCGTCCACGTGCGTATTATTTGAAGGTCTTTTAGCGAAGCTTTTTGAACAGCTACAAAGTGGATTGCCTTCAGATTCATTGGAGTTGGTGAGAAAAGAGACAGATCAGCTGAAGAGCAACCTGTTCAAGGGCCTTTCCACGGAATATCTCCAAAGAAAGTTTTTTAAGGAAAGCTTCAATCTCGTGGTGAGCGACATTTTCTGTTTGTATTCACGCACTATATGCAATGAGCTGGCTGATCAACGACCGTCAGTATGATCTGATTTAATTCCTTTCTAGTAATATCCTATAATATTTAATATTTTCAGAATTCCCTGGCTGTATGCAAACACTTCATTTTATTTTGACGTTCTACGTATATTACCACTGTTATTTTTTGTGTATTGGGGACCTATAGGGTAGGGAGGCAGGCCATGTAAGGTAAAGAACCCAAATTTCGTAAAGCCCCTTAATTCGTGCATAGCTGTCAAAAAGTATTTCAACTTGAATTGAGTGGGTTAGAATATCAAATTCACAAATCCCTTTTGCTGTGCATTCTAAAAAAATGGTAATCTGACCCACTCAATTCAAGTTGAAATGCTTTTTGACAGCTATGCACGAATTATAAGGGCTTTACAAAATTTGGGTACCTTACCTTATGTATCCACATGCCTATATGTCAGTCATGTTGAGAACGTACGAGGTTGTACGTACATATGTATATATCATATTAAATCTGCAGCACATTGTAGGTATGTTTGAGCTATACAATGTATGGGCTTAACATTTTCCTTATAATGTTACTGTAGTATATATTACGTATGTCTTTCTATAGGAGCCCAGGACTGTAGTTCTGGGATCTAGAATGGTAACTAAAAAGTTTAAGAGGAAGAGGAAGGTTGTGAAGGTCAATGATATGTTTCAGTACATTCCGTTGCTTGAATCAATAAAGGTTTGTAAAAGCATGCATGGGGTTTGATGCATATATGTATAATAGTAATAATAATTTCTTATTTTAGCTGGATGGCTGTTAGACTGAGGCTATTACTAAGGCCCCCAGTATCCCACACACTCATTCACACACAATCAAATTGAATCAGATTCAAATTGTTAGGTGGTTGCAGTAGGTCATCTTCTCAGCTGTTCCCATGCAGGTTGGTGGCAGGGGTTGCTGGGAAAGAACTCCAAATGGCACACATGTCAGGTGGAGTGGTGCCCTTTGCTCAATGCTTGATAAACTTCAGTGCTTACCTACTGAGCCGCCAAAGTATTATGTGTAAAGTACGTATATACATATGTGATCAGTAATAGTGGCCTTATAAAGGGATCCTTACAATGGTGAAACATAGATATACAGAGACCACTTAAGGGACCAACAAATCATGCATGGTCTTTATACGTTTGTATAGGCTTTGCTAAGGAAGGAAGATGTATTGGAACAAGTACAGACCCAACGGGTTTGTCAGGAAGGGGTGTATGGGGACTTTTGCGATGGAGCCTTTGTACGCAGTCATCCATTGCTACAAGAAGACAAGGAAGTACTACTGATTGCAATCTACTATGATGAGCTAGAAGTTGCTAATCCTCTGGGTTCTAAAAGAGGCAAGCACAAACTGGGTATGTTTACTGTTTTGCATTATGTTCAGTACTTACATAAGATGTTTGTTATATGTTTTGTTCTATAGGTGTTTTCTACTGGATGTTGCTGAATGTACATCCAGCTTATCGCTATGAAACTGTATGTTGGAGATTATATGATTGTTTGGAACAACCCTGAACTTCTGTTTTTAGCCAATTTTATATATTTGTCACCCTTATATATAGGTTTGGTCCATTACGTCATCAGTGGTGCATGAGGTTTGAGGCCAAAAATCATCTTTTGAAGAGATCTCTTGGGTTGAACTTCAAGAATGTTCCAAAGACTGTAGCCACTCGACACCAGCAGTACATGTGCCTGCAGCTTTTGTCTCCTTCTGGTGCAGATACTAGTTTCCTCTACAAGGGGGACCAGCTTCGTAGTGGTAAGTTCATTCAACCAACATGGTAATCTACAATATTGCTTTGAACCATATACACCCCTGCGTACATGTACGTATTCCATTTCCCTACTACAGTTACTCAAATTGACTCTGTACTAGGGAGGTACTAGGGAGAGGCTAGGCTCTGTATAATAGGGAGAGGGTGGGCTCTGTACTAGGGAGAAGCTAGGCTCTGTACTAGGGAGAGGCTAGGCTCTGTACTAGGGAGAGGGTAGGCTCTGTATAATAGGGAGAGGCTAGGCTCTGTACTAGGGAGAGGCTAGGCTCTGTACTAGGCTAGGGAGAAGCTATAGAGGCTCTGTACTAGGGAGGTACTAGGGAGAGGCTAGGCTCTGTATAATAGGGAGAGGGCGGGCTCTGTACTAGGGAGAAGCTAGGCTCTGTACTAGGGAGGTACTAGGGAGAGGCTAGGCTCTGTATAATAGGGAGAGGGTGGGCTCTATACTAGGGAGAAGCTAGGCTCTGTACTAGGGAGAGGCTAGGCTCTGTACTAGGGAGAGGGTAGGCTCTGTATAATAGGGAGAGGCTAGGCTCTGTACTAGGGAGAGGCTAGGCTCTGTACTAGGCTAGGGAGAAGCTAGGCTCTGTTCTAGGGAGAAGCTAGGCTCTGTACTAGGGAGAGGCTAGGCTCTGTATAATAGGGAGAGGGTGGGCTCTGTACTAGGGAGAAGCTAGGCTCTGTACTAGGGAGAGGGTAGGCTCTGTATAATAGGGAGAGGCTAGGCTCTGTACTAGGGAGAAGCTAGGCTCTGTACTAGGGAGGTACTAGGGAGAGGCTAGGCTCTGTATAATAGGGAGAGGGTGGGCTCTGTACTAGGGAGAAGCTAGGCTCTGTACTAGGGAGAGGCTAGGCTCTGTACTAGGGAGAGGGTAGGCTCTGTATAATAGGGAGAGGCTAGTCTCTGTACTAGGGAGAGGCTAGGCTCTGTACTAGGGAGAAGCTAGGCTCTGTACTAGGGAGAGGCTAGGCTCTGTACCAGGGAGAGGGTAGGCTCTGTATAATAGGGAGAGGGTGGGCTCTGTACTAGGGAGAAGCTAGGCTCTGTACTAGGAAGGTACTAGGGAGAGGCTAGGCTCTGTACTAGGGAGAGGGTGGGCTCTGTATAATAGGGAGAGGGTGGGCTCTGTACTAGGGAGAAGCTAGGCTCTGTACTAGGGAGAGGCTAGGCTCTGTACTAGGGAGAGGGTAGGCTCTGTATAATAGGGAGAGGCTAGTCTCTGTACTAGGGAGAGGGTAGGCTCTATACTAGGCTAGGGAGAAGCTAGGCTCTGTTCTAGGGAGAAGCTAGGCTCTGTACTAGGGAGAGGCTAGGCTATAGCCTAGTACAGAGCCTAGCCTCTCCCTAGTACAGAGCCCACCCTCTCCCTATTATACAGAGCCCAGAAGAGGCTAGGCTCTATACTAGGCTAGGGAGAAGCTAGGCTCTGTTCTAGGGAGAAGCTAGGCTCTGTACTAGGGAGAGGCTAGGCTCTGTATAATAGGGAGAGGGCGGGCTCTGTACTAGGGAGAAGCTAGGCTCTGTACTAGGGAGGTACTAGGGAGAGGCTAGGCTCTGTATAATAGGGAGAGGGTGGGCTCTGTACTAGGGAGAAGCTAGGCTCTGTACTAGGGAGAGGCTAGGCTCTGTACTAGGGAGAGGGTAGGCTCTGTATAATAGGGAGAGGCTAGGCTCTGTACTAGGGAGAGGCTAGGCTCTGTACTAGGCTAGGGAGAAGCTATAGAGGCTCTGTACTAGGGAGGTACTAGGGAGAGGCTAGGCTCTGTATAATAGGGAGAGGGCGGGCTCTGTACTAGGGAGAAGCTAGGCTCTGTACTAGGGAGGTACTAGGGAGAGGCTAGGCTCTGTATAATAGGGAGAGGGTGGGCTCTATACTAGGGAGAAGCTAGGCTCTGTACTAGGGAGAGGCTAGGCTCTGTACTAGGGAGAGGGTAGGCTCTGTATAATAGGGAGAGGCTAGGCTCTGTACTAGGGAGAGGCTAGGCTCTGTACTAGGCTAGGGAGAAGCTAGGCTCTGTTCTAGGGAGAAGCTAGGCTCTGTACTAGGGAGAGGCTAGGCTCTGTATAATAGGGAGAGGGTGGGCTCTGTACTAGGGAGAAGCTAGGCTCTGTACTAGGGAGAGGGTAGGCTCTGTATAATAGGGAGAGGCTAGGCTCTGTACTAGGGAGAAGCTAGGCTCTGTACTAGGGAGGTACTAGGGAGAGGCTAGGCTCTGTATAATAGGGAGAGGGTGGGCTCTGTACTAGGGAGAAGCTAGGCTCTGTACTAGGGAGAGGCTAGGCTCTGTACTAGGGAGAGGGTAGGCTCTGTATAATAGGGAGAGGCTAGTCTCTGTACTAGGGAGAGGCTAGGCTCTGTACTAGGGAGAAGCTAGGCTCTGTACTAGGGAGAGGCTAGGCTCTGT
Organism: Halisarca cf. caerulea; assembly: GCA_963170055.1. Lineage (NCBI taxonomy): Eukaryota > Metazoa > Porifera > Demospongiae > Chondrillida > Halisarcidae > Halisarca > Halisarca cf. caerulea. The sequence goes on from CAUJGJ010000004.1 coordinate 1,417,399, forward strand.
ACCAGGGAGAGGGTAGGCTCTGTATAATAGGGAGAGGGTGGGCTCTGTACTAGGGAGAAGCTAGGCTCTGTACTAGGAAGGTACTAGGGAGAGGCTAGGCTCTGTACTAGGGAGAGGGTGGGCTCTGTATAATAGGGAGAGGGTGGGCTCTGTACTAGGGAGAAGCTAGGCTCTGTACTAGGGAGAGGCTAGGCTCTGTACTAGGGAGAGGGTAGGCTCTGTATAATAGGGAGAGGCTAGTCTCTGTACTAGGGAGAGGGTAGGCTCTATACTAGGCTAGGGAGAAGCTAGGCTCTGTTCTAGGGAGAAGCTAGGCTCTGTACTAGGGAGAGGCTAGGCTATAGCCTAGTACAGAGCCTAGCCTCTCCCTAGTACAGAGCCCACCCTCTCCCTATTATACAGAGCCCAGAAGAGGCTAGGCTCTATACTAGGCTAGGGAGAAGCTAGGCTCTGTTCTAGGGAGAAGCTAGGCTCTGTACTAGGGAGAGGCTAGGCTCTGTATAATAGGGAGAGGGCGGGCTCTGTACTAGGGAGAAGCTAGGCTCTGTACTAGGGAGGTACTAGGGAGAGGCTAGGCTCTGTATAATAGGGAGAGGGTGGGCTCTGTACTAGGGAGAAGCTAGGCTCTGTACTAGGGAGAGGCTAGGCTCTGTACTAGGGAGAGGCTAGTCTCTGTATAATAGGGAGAGGGTGGGCTCTGTACTAGGGAGAAGCTAGGCTCTGTACTAGGGAGAGGCTAGGCTCTGTACTAGGGAGAGGGTAGGCTCTGTATAATAGGGAGAGGCTAGGCTCTGTACTAGGGAGAAGCTAGGCTCTGTACTAGGGAGGTACTAGGGAGAGGCTAGGCTCTGTATAATAGGGAGAGGGTGGGCTCTGTACTAGGGAGAAGCTAGGCTCTGTACTAGGGAGAGGCTAGGCTCTGTACTAGGGAGAGGGTAGGCTCTGTATAATAGGGAGAGGCTAGTCTCTGTACTAGGGAGAAGCTAGGCTCTGTACTAGGGAGAGGCAAGGCTCTGTACTAGGGAGAGGGTAGGCTCTGTATAATAGGGAGAGGCTAGTCTCTGTACTAGGGAGAGGCTAGGCTCTGTACTAGGCTAGGGAGAAGCTAGGCTCTGTTCTAGGGAGAAGCTAGGCTCTGTACTAGGGAGAGGCTAGGCTCTGTATAATAGGGAGAGGGTGGGCTCTGTACTAGGGAGAAGCTAGGCTCTGTACTAGGGAGGTACTAGGGAGAGGCTAGGCTCTGTACTAGGGAGAGGGTGGGCTCTGTACTAGGGAGAGGCTAGGCTCTATACTAGGCTAGGGAGAAGCTAGGCTCTGTTCTAGGGAGAAGCTAGGCTCTGTACTAGGGAGAGGCTAGGCTATAGCCTAGTACAGAGCCTAGCCTCTCCCTAGTACAGAGCCCACCCTCTCCCTATTATACAGAGCCCAGCCTCTCCCTAGTATAAAGCCTAGCCTCTCCCTAGTACAGAGCCTAGCTTCTCCCTAGTACAGAGCCCACCCTCTCCCTATTATACAGAGCCTAGCCTCTCCCTAGTACAGACTAGCTTCTCCCTAGGGAGAAGCTAGTCTCTGTACTAGGGAGAGGCTAGGCTCTGTATAATAGGGAGAGGCTAGCCTCTACACTAGGGAGAGGATTGGCTCTGTATCTCTGTTGTCTCCATGAATTGGGAGTTCAGCAGTAGCAAGTTTGTTTAGACTCATCAGCCATAGCAGATTTTAAAGGTCCCGTCCTGAATTACCCCAGTGAGCCAAATTACCCCTCTTTACTCTACTTATAAGCCTAGCTAGCTTTGTAGAACGCGTGTACCCAATTCAGCAGCTAGGGATGCCATTTACTTTTTCTGGCCGTCCCACTTGTAAACATTTCAGCTATAAGTACGCGCTATATCACAGTACTGTTCATTCAGTTAATCCACAGTAATCCACACTGCGTAACAAGCACAATAACCTACCTACGGTTGGTTTGCGCTTTCTCGTAGGAGAAGAATCCATCTCTTCAGTACTAATTCAAGCTTCTCTTCAGCTCCAGAACACGCGCACGAGAAACGTTAACGGAAATGTAATAACGCATAGGAAATATTATAATATACGAGTACTGTATGTATAAAATTTATAATGATCATGATGCAGCTATATAGACATTAAAGAGGGATTACAATACCAAAGTATGCCCCCAAAGCTGCTATATACCAATTTGTGCAAAATTCTGATGTGCATGCTCGCATAATAAAACAAAAAGTATACAATATCTGCCAGTAGATAGTAAAATCGTGCATGCACACTCTCTGTCATCCAATCTAGCTATAATATAGCAAGGAAAAAGCAATAATATTATCATATCCAAATAATTAATTGGTATATGCTGGTGTTTTATATGACATGCTAATAATGTAGTATAATCAATGTGCTGAATAGCACACCTTGAAGTGTAGTTTTGACACAGAGGAAGGCTATTGATATGTCATTCTAAGAGAAGGTGTTAATTTTGTGTTATTTAGTTGCAGCCACACACTATTGACACATCTTTATAAGAATGGCACACTTGTTACACACCACAAGCATGCCAAAATAGCACATCTGAATTTACAGCATGGACACCATGTCGATCATCACCGGGGGAGCGTGGTAGTGGTTGAGGGAGAACTTGATAAGGTCATGGTGGACACTGCCAAAGGCGTTGGCTAGGTCCAACCATGCCACACACAGGGACTTGTGCTTCCTCCGAGCCTCGTTGATAATGGAGAGAAGCTTAACATGGTGTTCAGTGCACCCTGGAATGCCATCAACAAAGGCCTTCTGCACGGAGGTGTTCAGGTAGTGGTTGTCCAGCATGTAAGACAGCCACCGCTGCTTCAGTAGACTGCTGAACACCTTCCCAATGCAGGAGGTCAGGGCGGTGGGACGGAAGTTCGATGGCTGGCTTGGGTCCTGTGCGGCCTTGGACTTACCCAGTAGGTGAATGGTACCCACTTTCCATGCCTGTGGGGCAGTCTGAGTCAACCAACACGTGTTGTAAAGGTGAAGCAGGGCTGGCATGAGGGATGGGCACTTCTTCAACACAGTGTAGGGCACCTGGTCCAGTGGGCTGGGGCTGGAGTTAGATCTGGTCTTGGCAATGACTGCTTCCACCTCCTCGAGAGAGAATGGGTCAATGACAAAGGGGACAGTTGGTGGTTGGGGCTGGGGCATCCATGAAGGACGGGTGAAGGATCTCTGAGCACTAGTGCTGTACGTTGCACTGAAGTAGTGCTCAGCTACATCCTTGGTGAAGGTTGGCTGTATGGAGGAGTAGTTGTCATCGTCCAACACTTTTCTTGCAAATCTATGAATATCTTTACGACACTCCTTCCTCTGCTGTGTGGCTGATGACTTTTGCTGCATTTTCCTGTAATCTTTAGAGAGTTTACTAAGCTTCCTCACTATCTGATGGAACTCATGGGCAAGGACTCTGACTTCATCAGGGCTGGATCCATCTCGCTGTAGTCCTCTCATTCTTTTTTCAAGGCATTCTTCTCAATTTTCACTTCTTGCAGCTTCCTCTTGATGGTTTGGTCCTTGCGTGTTGATGCATGGTGTTGACGAGGTGTCCTCACACCATGCCTGGATGCCAGGAAGGAGTGGATTCCATGACAAAGGATGTGGTCCATGACATCCTGCAGTCAAGGACTGATGGTACCAGAGTGTCCTTGAAGTGTTGGTCAGCTTCAGCCCATTCCCGTGGTGATGATGGCAGTTTTGGTGTTGGCAAGGTTGCCTGCTCAGGAGTGGCCCGTGATGGTGGGGGTGGGATAGGTGCAGGTGACACTGGTGGTGCATGGGATGAACATGGTACATGGGGTGGATGAAGGCTGGGTTGTACAATTTTGTGTGATAATTTGTGTGAGTCAGTTGATGGTGCAGTGTTTGATGTTTGGGAGGGTGGTACAATAAGGGGTGTATGCGATTGAGAGGGTGGTACAATAAGGGGTGTATGTGATTGAGAGGGTGGTACAATAAGGGGTGTATGCGATTGAGAGGGTGGTACAACAAGGGGTGTATGTGATTGAGAGGATGGTACAACAAGGGTAGGGTGAGATTGAGAGGGTGGTACAACAAGGGGTGTATGTGATTGAGAGGGTGGTACAACAAGGATAGGGTGAGATTGAGAGGGTGGTACAACAAGGGTGGGGTGAGATTGAGAGGGTGGTACGACAAGGGTAGGGTGAGATTGAGAGGATGGTACAGCAAGGGTAAGGTCAGATTCAAAGGGTGGTACATAAACAGATGCATGCGAACCGATAGAGGGTACACAATTTGTGGATGATGGGATGGGTGGTACAGGGACAGAAAACAGTGGGGATGTGAGTGGTACAACACTACTTTGGGAAGGGTGAGTAGGTGGTGGTAATACATCACTGTGAGGATTGGGTGGTAGTACAACTTCAGGCAAATGTGAGCAATGTGAGATGGAGTGGTGTGAATGGGGGGAGAGTGAACTGGAGATAGTGGGGTGGGCCACCCCTAAGCTATTCTGTGATGGCTGGGTAAGGTCTTTGCAAGAAGCACTGTTCTTGAGGTGTGTGTCTAACCTTAGGAAGAGTTTCCCACATTTAGGACAAGCAGTTTTCTTTGACTTGTGCCGGCTGTTGATGGTTTTCTCTGCCAGAAGATGCTGGAAACTTTGTCCTTTCCTTTCTGGACAGCTCTTATAGTGGGCACCAACCTTCTTGAAAGCCTTATGGCAGAAACAACACTCTTTGTGGTCCATGCTCAGGTGCGAAAATCTTGAAATCCACAGAGCTCAAAAAGTAGCAAGGGTATCTCCACCAAAATTTACAAAACTAGTAACAGTACTAAACTAAGCAAGTTGACCTAGAAACTGAACCAAAAAAACTTGGCCTAGGTAGTAAATTTGTCTCTCTCTCTCTCTCTTTTCATATATATATATATATATATATATATATATATATATATATATATATATATATATATATCAGATCTGGAGCACATAGAAGAAGCGTCTAAAGACCTAGGCCTAGTACTTAACAAGGCAAAATGTGAGTTTGTGTGCTCGGAGGCCTCCACCAAATCTGCCATTCAATCCACCTTTCCCGAGTTGTTGTCCACTAGCCCTGCTGATGCAGTTCTACTTGGTTCCCCTATTGGCTGCATTCGCTCCATTGAGTCAGTGCTTGATTCAAAGATCAAGTACCTGCACTCCCTGGGTGACAGGCTTGGGCTTCTGCATGCACACGACGCCCTCTGTCTTATGCAGCATGCCCTAACCCTCCCTAAGCTTCTTTATGTTTTGAGAACCGCTCCATGCTTCTCTTCTGGTCTTTTGGAGTCATTTGACACTGTCCAGCGTTCCTTATTGGAGTCTGTTTGTAATATTTCCATTGATGATGATTCATGGAAGCAGGCATCCCTGCCAATTAATTCTGGTGGTCTGGGGATTAGGAGTGCAACCTCGCTTGCACCTTCAGCATTCCTTGCCTATGCTGCTGGTTGTGCTCCTCTCCTCTCTTCGTTACTGCCCCAGTACATTCTGGACACCAAGCTTCCAATCCATGAAGTTGCTCTCCAGGTTTGGAGTAGCTCCTCTCATGCTAATCCACCCTCCGGTTCAGCCTCCATTAAACAGAAGAGCTGGGATGCTTCCATCATCATAGCTACATTCGACTCCCTATTCCGGAATGCTGATGCTAGATCCCGAGCCCGCCTCCTAGCCTCCTGTGAAAAGGAGTCAGGTGCTTGGCTGACGGCTCCTCCAATCTCAGCAGTTGGTTTGAGACTGGACGATGAAACCATTCTAGTAGCTACGGGGATGCGTGTTGGTTCATCTCTGAGCGAGCCACATTCTTGTAAGAATTGTGGAAAAAGTGTTGATGAATCTGGCCTACATGGTCTCAGCTGTTGGAAGAGTCAGGGACGCAGAGCACGCCATTCAGAGCTCAACCAAATTATCCACAGATCTCTGGCAGCTATCCAGGTTCCCTCCACTCTGGAGCCCCGGGGCCTCTACAGATCTGATGGCCGTAGATCTTATGGCCTCTCATTGATTCCTTGGTCTCAAGGTCGATCTTTGGTGTGGGATGCAACATGTAGGGACACCTTCGCTCCATCCTACCTGCACCTCAGCTCCGTCAAAGCAGGCGCAGTTGCTCACGAGGTAGCAGCACAAAAATGTCGATTATACAGTGAGCTTTGCACCACACACAAATTTATCCCCCTGGCATTTGAAACCTCTGGGGTATTCAGTCAAGACTCGCTTGCCTTCCTCAAAGATCTTGCACTCCGCAGTCGTCAACTTAATCATGACCCTCTTAGTTACCTCAAACTTTGTTAAAGAATCAGTGTGTGTATTCAAAGATTTAATTGTGCTTCGGTGCTAGGAACATGCTTGTAATTCATTGCTACTTTTGTTTTTCGTTATTGCTGTTGCTCATTTGCCTGTTCGTCACTTCCTGTCCTGTCCATTTACCTCACTTGTAGTGGATATCAATTTGTAATAATAATAATAATAATAATAATAATAAAAAAAAATATATATATATTTAGGGTATATATATATATATATATTTATATATATTTCATTTTATTTTATATACAACACTGATAAATACACACACACGCGCACAAACACCACAAAGGGGACAATCAGTTAGTGAGCATTCAACTTAAAGTACAACAGCCCTTAATAGAAGCACAATTAAAGTTTTGAACGCAAATACTAAATCTCTGACAAAGCTTAATGTACTGAAGTGGATCATGAGTCTGTGATTTGATACAATTGGTCAATTCATGGAAGGCAATAGTGTCTTCGCCAAAGGTGCCAGCAGTTTCTACTGCAACAGGCACAAAAAGGTGGTTGCGGGCCAGATTGAGGTAGGTATCCTTCTTTCGACGGGCGGCCATGTCTGCGACTCTTCCCGGGCCCGAAGCAGCCAGCTGGATGTTGGAAGGAGCATATGAGTCCCAGCACGTGGCATCCCAGAGAAATAATCGCCCACAGGCCCATGGGATGATTGACATTCCATCTGGGCGTTCCCGTCCAAACGAGAAAGTCCCTGGGGCTCCAGGACAGAAGGGACATTTGCACTGGCCAGAGACTCTTTGATGATGGCATTAAGCTGAGTGTGTCGAGTAAGTCTTCCCACACTTCTTCGACAGCACAAGCCATGTAGGCCTCTTTCATCAATCCTCCTGCTGCAGTGCTAACTGATTGTCCCCTTTGTGGTGTTTGTGCGTGTGTGTGTATTTATCAGTGTTGTATACAACATAAAATAAAATAATATATATATATATATATACATGGTAACTACCCCATATATCCTGGGGTTTATTTATGGATATACTCCCAGATGTGGATATACCCCAGGATAGGATAGGATATATGCCTTTTCCGTCAAATGGAATTTGTGGCAGATTACTAAATTTTTTGAAGACTTTGTATGAGAATAGCTCATGTCAGATGAAGCTGGGAAACACAGTTTGTGAAGGCTTTCCAGTCCATAGGGGGCTGCGACAAGGTTAAGCGTGTTAGCACCCCTTTATATTCTCCTCAACCCTAACCCTAACCCTAACCCTTTATATTCTCCTCAAGCCCCTTCTATTCTCCTTCTATACATTAATTCCCTGATAGTAGAGTTGAAGCGTAACTGCTGTAGTGTGCAGTGTGGCAGTAAAGAGATTCCAGGTTTGCTATTTGCGGATGACACAGCTTTGCTCGGGGAAGATGCTGATGGTCTGATTAAGGCCTTGGGCATTTTGGAGTGTTGGCGTCAGGAATGGGGCGCAGAAGTGAATTCTGCAAAATCAGGTGTAATGCACTTTAGAGGTAGGGGTATGTCAAGGGAAAAGACGGTGGTTACTGTTCACAATCAGCCTATTCCTTATGTCTCTTCATACAAATATCTTGAATGTGTCATTGATGAATTCCTTGAGCTGAAGCTCATGATAGATCAGAGAATTGAAGTAGCTAGGAAAGCCCTGAGTTGTTTCTTGCAGAGATGCAGAACAAGTGTGGGTGGGGTGTATTCGGACACATACAAGTGTCTGTTGGAGTCTTTTATAGATTTAGTCTTGTTGTATGGTGCTGAGGTGTGGGGTTGTATGAGAGGTATTGATGGTGTAGAGCAATTGCAGCTACAAGCCTTGCGTTCATTCTTTGGAGTATGTAGGCCTCACCTAAAAGCTTCATTATGGTCAGGAATGGACATAATGCCAATAGTGTGGATGGCTCGAGTTAGGTGTATTGTATTTTGGTTTAAGTTATCTATGACGGAAGCATTCCAAGGCCGGGTGGTGAGGCAAGTTGCCCGTGAGGCTATTAGGCACCATGCAGGGTGCTTAGATTAGAAATCTCCACTCAACCATGGAATAATTTCATTGGTTTGATGTGGCTGGATATGACTGGAATGGGTTGTCATGTGCAGAAGTAAAGTCTATGCTTTGGAGTTGTGCTGCATGGGAGGAGGATAGTGGAGACTAGGCCTCAGGAGATCTTAGCTAATTCCAAGTTGGATAATCTGCAAAATATATTGGAATTGGGATGCCAGAGCACATGTAGTGATGTTCAATCTAAATCTGATAGAAGAATGCTGATGAGACTGCGTGGAGGTACAGCCCGATCCGTTTGAGATTGAAGCAGGGAGATGGAAGGGTGTGCCAAGAGAGGATAGAATTTGTAAGCAGTGCCAGTTGAGTGAGATTGAGGATGTTACGCACTGGCGTTATAAGGTGTGAGAGTCAAGTTGACTCCACAGCCCTGTTGATCCAGAAGATGATGATATCAGTTCCCGACTTCACATCACTTAGTGATAAAGCCCAGGCTGCTCTCATTCTTGACCAAGCATACCACTCTACTTCCATCGGGAAAATCTTGCATAGAATGTGGAACATTCGTTATTGATTGTCTTGTGTTGTACTACATTGATTTATTGGGCATAGCGCCCTAGTGTTGTACACATTGCACTTTAATAATCAATAATTATAATAATAAATTCTTAGCTTGGGATGCCACATGCACAGATACCTACTGCATCTCAAACATCAATCGCACTAGCACTGAAGCAGGAGCTGCTGCAGCTCATGCAGAGGCAGAAAAGAGGAGAATTTATGACTACCTTTGTAGATCATACTGTTTTATTACAGTCGGTGTTGAGACCAGTGGTGCTTGTGGTCCTCAGGCTTTGTCCTTATTCAGGGAAGTGGGGAATTGCATTAGGAGAGTGACTGGAGATCCACTTTCCTTCACATATTTGATGCAAAGAATTGCTGTTGCGATTCAGCGGGGCAACGCCATGTCCATTATGGGTTCAATGACCCTCGATTACGCCCCACCTTGATTGGTGGCATACATTTTTGGAACTTTCATGCATGCATTCTATTGATTAATTAGGCCTTGTATGTAATCAGTTTTTCCCTTTCATTTTGTGTTGTCTGTAATAATAATCTGTGTTTGGTAATTTCCGTTTGTGCTTGTGACTAGTATATTATATTAATTATCTATGTATCATGTGTTTAATTTTGTTGTACACACCTGTTGTTTTTGTCTATATATTATAATAATAATGTTAATATATTAAGAAAATGTGCTATAACTGTTTATCCCTGCGACAATGCATGGTATCAGGTGTACGGAGGGGTTTCATCTGTCAACTTTGTTTTTTTTCGCCTTCGTTGCACTTTTGAAAAAATCACTGCATTTTGGCAGTTTCAGTCACAGTTGTATCCTGACATCCTGCTTCAGCAAGCAAGGATAAAACTGTTGCTGAAACTCTGCTAAAATGTATAGTACATACAAATGCATAAAAGATATAAAGGATAAAAAGTTAAGTGATCTCCTCTTGCAAGTATATGGTCACAATTTTATATAATAATGTTATATTTTCATTATTGCTAATACTTTTAACTTGAATTATTACATGTTAATAATGAAGAAATGACCACGCAATTATTCATAATATTATAATTATAGTAGTGCTTGGCCTAAAATGCATGTCCTCAAATGTTGATAATTGAGCAATTCATGATCTCTGCATGTGGCCTATAGATATCTTCAGTCAGTTACATCTGACACGTATTGGCTGTTGGCCCAAAAATGAATGATTCAAACTGCAGGTAGCTGTAACTAGGGTAAGATGTTGATGAGCAGTTCCAGCAAAGTAGTTCTGAAGGATCACTGTGGGGTGACGTGGACTGTAACTCTCACAAAAAGAAACATTGGCAACCGGTGGGCTCAGGTTAAGGACACGAGGTACAGCATCATTGCATCCTGGAAACAGATGAGCTTGGGGGTTAGCATAAAAATTTGTTACAACACGTACAATCAGGTTGTCAGCATGTCTTTCAAAGCGCAATTTCCTCGCATAGACAAAAGGTAATTTAACAGTGTCAAGTAAACTGTCATCAGCTTTGTTTATAATTACTTTTGTACCAGAGGCTTCAGCTAAGTTGTATGTATCAGAACCATTTCCTCCAATGAGTATGTCATAGCCATCATATGCAATGAAATTATCATTACCTTCTTTTCCATTGAGAACATTATCACCCACAGATGAACTGATCATGGTGTCATCATATGGGGTTCCATAAACGTTCTCCACATTGTGTATCTCATCTACACCATAAGGATGTTGACAGATGCCATTGTTGAGATCTACATAGATGCCAGTTTCGTTGACTGGGTCACCTGCATACATAATGATATCATCACCTGGTCCACCTTGAATGAAGTTATCGCCAGCTCCTGGTGATATAATGTCATTACCACGTCCCCCATACAGGATGTCATTGCCATTTCCACCACTTAGAGTGTCATTTCCTTCCCCTCCAATGAGGGTATCATTTCCTGCTCCTCCTTTCAGGATATCATTCCCACCTTCACCCCTGAGTACGTCCTTGACATCTCCACCTACGATTGTGTTTGGCTTGCTATTTCCAGTGATGTTGTTAGATACAGATTTGCGACCATAAACGGTTCTCACTTCTCCATACATTACATTATCAACGAGGTGAAGATTCTGCAGTTGCCTGTGAGTACTATGCTGACTGGCGTGATTAATGACAATAATTACAGGAGTGAACCTGTCCTCAGGAGAAATAATAAAAGTAAGGCCATCACTTGAATGAATAGTGAGATGTCGTGCGTTTGGATTGACTACATAGTCAACCAGTGATGCTGAAAATGACTGAGTGGCATCGGAGGGATCTGTGTACTGCAGTGTCACAGACTGTGTGTTATTAGTGACAGAAATTTGACTGTAGTTTGCTCCAAAGAGGACTGTATCAGAAACATTGTCATTTGCTATATTCTCAATATTCAATTGACCATAGCCAGTCTTTAAGACGTAAGTATCACTCCCATTGTTGCCTCTCATGGTACCTCCACCTTCTCTGGGATCAATGTAGTTGTCTATTTGATTTCCTGTGATGATATCAGAATGTGGTGAGCCAATGACACGCTTAACTTTTTGAAATTTCACATCTGTCAGATCAATTGTTGTGCGGTGCTCTGATTTGGATTTGTCAATCATCACTGCTAAAGGAGACAGAGGACTTGTAAGGTTTAAAGGAAGAGTGAAGGCAACACCATCTTTAGAACGAACTAGAAGATGCTGATATTCCTGTCCTCTGAACCATTCGAACATTACTACACTAATATTGGAAGATGACCTGTCTGTTATTGTCAAATTTGTCCCTGCAGCATTTATGTGCAATAATATGTCATCAAAGTTAGCATCAAATAAAAGTAGATCAGTTTTGCCATCAGTAGCATGGTTGGCGATCGTGCAGTGGGTTCCCGATGCTAAGCCTCCATTCTCAGATGGGACCTTCATAACATAGGTGTCTGCACCTCTATATCCCGACATGATATCGTAACCTCCTCCCCCTGCAATGTAGTTGTCAAGATGATTTCCGAAGATCTGGTTGTCATCATTTGTTCCCAGAACTGATGTAACCTGTCTCAAGATTCTGCCAGACCCGAGAATAACATTTCTATCATGAGATGTCAGCTCCTTCAAAGTAGGAACCAGTCTCACATTTCCAGTGTGAGGATTGTGGCGGATTTCCAAGTAAATACTGTCACGAGAATACAATGTGACATGCTGGTATGACCTGCCAGAAAACCAACTCACTATTGTCAACTTAAATGCTCCTGATTGGATTATCAGATCATTGTTTAATGAGGATCTACTGACTCTCATCGATTGAGCAATTCCTGGGAAGAGAACAATGTCCAATTTTTCATCTGAAGCCAAATTAAGAATTCTATCATTTCCGTCAGTATTCTTGATATTGTAGGTGTCTGATCCATTACCACCATACATGTAGTCCCTTCCCTTACCAGGTTCAATCACATCATCATTATTATACCCATACAAATAGTCGTTGTGATCAGAACCAATCAAATATTTGACAGTTGGATAACCTTGTCTACCAACTCGAGGACCAGTATTGAGCCTTACAAATTCAGTGTTTTCAGCTCCTGTGAGAGCATAGGGGACACCTACTGCCTGATTTGATTGTCTTTCAATGTTAAACAATACAAAATCTGATGTTTTGAAGTTCAAGTGCTGATGTGCTGAATCACTAAACCAAGATTGAATAGTAACCTTGAAAGAGGATCCAGCTGTAATGATAGCATCGTTGCCAGATGATGAGAATGAAAGGTCATCATATCTCTTGGGAATGATTATAAAGTCGTCTGTCTCTTGAGTATCGGAATTGTTAAGGGTAACATGAGTTGAATTACCATCCAGGAAGTAAGTGTCTGATCCTGCATTTCCTTCAACATATGCGTGCTGTGGACCAAGATAGAAGGAATCATTTCCTCCATTTCCCTTCAGTATGTAGTGATAGTCTGTAAGTCCATGTTGTATATTGTTTGGCAATTTCTGAATGGCAAAGAAGCTGTTATTGTCATTGTTTCCATGGTACTCACCATGTAGTGTGGACCTGTCACCCTGCAAACCTGATATAATATTCCTCTCATCAACTGGTATGACCCAAAACACTTTAACGGATTGCTTTTTGAAGTGGACTGTGTTGGACTCACCAATTCCCATAATGATGTCACTAACTTGAAATTCAAAATTAATATATTCAGAATGTGTCCTTTCCTGTCCATTGGTTAGAGTACCCTCCATGGTCAAAAGTCCCCTTCTTCCTCCTTCTAAGAGTTTAAAATTGATATTTCCTCCATTCCAAGAGTCAGCAGCACCAGCAAAGTTAATTGCAGGAGCATCTCCACTGCACACAGTAAGTTTAAAGTAATTATGATAATCTGCCATTTGACTCAAAAACTGTTGATTTCCTTCATATCTCTCCTCTAATTTTACAATCTTAGAAGAAGCTGAAAATATACCTCCAGTAATAGTATCCCCTGTGTCAAAAATGGCTTCATCTATACCTTTAAGAACAGCCAGAACTTCTTGTCCAGTGCTAGCATCAGGAGGGAGAGAGTCAAGCTCCTTCTTGATGTCAGTGTAGAAGGTGTCTATTGATAACCGTATGATGGTTAATGCAATTACAAATGGTTCAGCTTCTGGTCCCAGGAATCCCAGAACTGTAATAAGGCTGTCAAGACCAGCATCAACATAACCAATAACAGTGTGCCGTTGAATGTCCTCGTATATGTAGTAAATACCAAATGCTGTACCTACTATCGGTATGTCTTTAAATACCTGTCCTACTTTTCCAATTTTGGAGAGAAGCCCCAATCTCCCAACAGCAATCAGTAGACTAGCATCTTCCCCAACTACTTGACCAATTGTCTCACTAACTCGGCCAACTGCTTTGTTAGCAATCTTTCCGACGGTTTTCCCAGCTGCCTTGTATATCTTCTGATTCAACCCACTCAATTCCCCAATTCCATGGAGTGATTGAGCCAGGTAGATGGAACCTTGCAAGCTGTCTCCCCTTTCAAATGCTTCAACTGTTCCCTTGATGCCCAAGACTGTCCCATAGATGCCCAGACCTTTATTGATCCTCCCTGATGCTCCTTCGTCTTGTTGTACCAGACTTTCAGCTTGTTCATGCATTTCATCCATTAGATCTTTTGAAGTCATTTTGGATTCATCTAAATCAGTTTCTACATATTGACGAGATGAAGGATTTGATGGCTCATAGATTTCATAGGTGACCTTCCTTCCTCTGACTGCAATGGAATCTTCATTGATCTCAAAGCGTTTCCTACTAGCAGCTCCTCGTGCTTCCACTGCTTGTGAGATCTTCTTGCTGATATAAAGCTGGTCTCTCAGCATTGCCTGTGACATTTGTAATGGCAGACTACGATCTTCTGTTTCTTGATACTCATTAACTTCACTATTTACTGACTCTATCTGTGGCTCTTGTACTTTTCTAGCATCATAAGGTCCCTCAAATAGGGGTCCAGTTATTCCCCGTGTAGATTGTATAAATGATGAATGCACAGAAGGAGTACTTCTCATCACATCTATAACACTACCCTTAAGTCCGTCCATTAATGTTATCTTTTTAGCACTTTCAGTTGATTCAGAAGACGTACTATCATCTGGACGCTTTTGGACGTTTCGAGCTCTATCGTTGTAACTGGCATCTGTCCATTGCTCAAGTACTGATGTAAACCGCCTTTTTGCTTGCTCCACCTTGAATTTCTTGAAGGGGTCAGAATGACCCTCATAGAAGTCTTCTCTCATTCCGTGTTCTCTGGCAGACTGGTCATTATCTATTGGATGACTTCTATAGAATACATATCTGTCAAATGTTGGAACATGTGCATTTAAATCCAGACTGAGTGTATTGGTAACATGAACTCTGTAGTCACGAAATGCTTCACATGTAAACATGGCTATAGTGGTTGCACCGTTTATAGCATTGGTTTTCTCTGTTCCTATCTCCAAGTTGTCACCACTCATCCACTTACGTGTGTCGGGAAAGAAATTGTTGTCTGTTTGACGCTTTGTTTGAGCATTGATATCACCAAATGTATATTGCCTTAAATCCAGTTCAGCGTTTTTTGTTACAGGTCCACGTGTATTTTCATTGACAATGACTCCTTTTAGAGTTGTGTAAAACGGTTTAAAATCTTCAATTAATCCATGTCTATTCCAACCAGCTTGTACTTTTACTTCGTACACAAAGTCACCATAGCGATAGTATATATATTTGTCTTCAAATAGTTCTCCGTTGCTATTTCTAGTTGTCCAAGTTTTGGTATTCTTGTCATAAGACGGAAATTCAAATCCG
>CAUJGJ010000004.1:1445111-1482611 GCA_963170055.1 Halisarca cf. caerulea
ATCTGGATCAACGTTAGCTAGGAAGTGGGTCCATCCATAGGTATGTTTGGATTTGGTGCTTGATTGTGATGAGTGGCTGATCGAGGTCGATGTGTGGCAAGGAATTCCACAGTGTAACAATACGATGGAAGTAGAAGTGTTTTACTGATGATGTGCGAGAAAAGCTGGCAGATAGTTTATGATGTTGGCTGAAACTGGTTTTGAATAAAGCAAAGGGGACGTACTTATAGATTTGAGGTTGTTTTAATTGTTTAATTAGATACAGTAGATCTTGTAGTTCATAGTGGTACATTAGTGGAAGGATGTCAAGTGTGATCAGTCTTTGCTTGTAGTCCATTGTGTAGTTATTTGGGATGTATTTGGAAGATCTGCGTTGGATGTTTTCGAGCGATGTAATGTCTTTGATTAGTCGTGGTCTCCAGAGTTGGGAGCAATATGTTGCTTTGGATCTGACGAGTGTTAGGCAGAGTGACCTTTTCAATTGGATTGGTACGGAATTGCCAATGATTCTGCGGACAAAGTTCAAAGCCCTGTAGGCGTTGATACATATTAGGGGGTAGTGGGCACTCCAAGAGAGTTTGTTATCGATAACTATTCCCAGGTCTTTGTGGTTACTCAGTACAATCATATTGCTGTCTTTGATCGTGTACTGTGGGGGGTCAGGATGGGTTTTTAATGTTAGTCTCATTGCAACGGATTTGTGTTGGTTTAAGGGGAGATTCCATTTGCGTGACCAAACTGCAAGTGTGTCAATGTCGTGCTGCAGAATCAGGGAGTCATTGTGAATTGAAATTGACTTTAGGAGTTTAGTGTCATCAGCAAGCAGATAGGGAGTAGCATGTGAAATTGTATTGGGTAAGTCATTAATATATACGAGAAAGAACATGGGGCCAAGAATGCTGCCTTGAGGGACCCCTGATAGTACTGGAAGAAGTTGGGATGACTCGCCATCTATGCATACATAGTGGTAGCGGTTTGTTAGATAGTTTTGAAACCAGTGCCACAGGGAACCTGTGATACCGATTGCCCACAATTTTTGTAGTGGTTCATTGTGGGGGACAGCCTCGAAAGCCTTGCTGAAGTCAAGAAAGATAATGTCACAGTAGTTACCTTCGTCGAGTGCCAAAAATGCTTCCCAGTATGATGAAAGTAATTGTGAGAGACATGCGCAATACTGCTGGAAGCCAAACTGGTTTGACTGAATTTTGGGTCTGATGAAGTCTATGATTTTCATGTAAACTATTGCAAAGTACTTTGGAAATGATACATAAAAGTGAAATTGGGCGGTAGTTGCTGACGTTGGAGGTGTCGCCACTTTTGTGAATGGGGATGATTTTATGTATCTTCCACTCAGCAGGTGTAGTGCAGGTGGTGAGTGATGTTAGGAATATTTTTGTGATAGGCCGGCAAGATAAGTTGATCAACGTTTCAAAGTAAGTGGACTGAGATTATCTGTACCTGGTGATTAACGGGCCTTATAAGGTTGGACAGAGCAGTCAGTACGTTGGCTCCGTCAATGTCGATGGTGCTGAGATGATTTGAGGGGGTTGGCAAATGAGACGTTGGGGGTGGTTGATATGTACTTCTTGTGAAGGTGGAATTGAAGTGATTGTTGAAAAGAGTGGCTATTTCCATAGGGTTAGTGATGGCAGAGGAACCGTGGATTATTGTGGGAATAGAGGAGTTGGTAATTATAGATTCTTTATGTGCTGGAATAATCTGCTAGGGTTATGTCTAGATGTGATGATCGCCTTACGTTGGAGGTTCAACTTAGAATTAGCAATTAGTTTTGCAAGATCTTGTTGCATTGATGTAATTTTTGTCATTTTTGTTGAGTACGTTTTTGACTACATGTTTTGCGAAGGGTTCGAATATGGTTAGTAAATTTGGTGACGGATGTTGCTGTTGAACCATTTTGGCTGTTGGTTGGAGGGATGCTGTCTAGTTGGAATAATTATGAGTTTTACAGGCAAGGGTTATGGAATATGTGGATGGAATAATATGGCGGCTTGTAGGCTTGTACTAGTCTCGCGCCGCACAGACCCTCTCCTCTCTTACCCTATTCTTGCCTCAGTTGACCCTATTCTCGCCTCCATTTTTTTATTATGATATTGACGTCATAATTAAAAAGTGGAGGTGAGAATAGGGTCTGTGCGACGCGAGACTAGGCTTGTATGGGCCATTTTCGAAATTTCGCTATTTCGCAAGCAAAAGTGAGAAGGAGCTTACAGTCTTCCAGATCCTAAGGTTGACCATCGTGAACAGTCGCCCGCAGTCAGTCGCAGCTCACGTCAGTGAATTTCGAACAAAAAATCGGCCTACTCTAATTATAATTTGATGTATCAAGCTTGTACGCAATCTTTCATTTATTGCTCGTGCAGTGCAATGCATGATAATAGAGAAACTAATCCAGTCCAGTATTAACGTACGGGTTTTTTACTCCTAGCTTTAAGGGATCATTGCATAAGACATAATTATATTGTTCTACTAACACACAAATATCAACACCAAAAAGTAAGTTATGTACACATCATGCAACAATTAATATAGTACACACTATGACAAGACAAAATAATGTTAAGAATAGGCCACAGAACCACAATGTCATGCAATATACTACGTGACACTTAGTTATACAGCAAATATATACTACGTTTGCTACAACGAAGTGCATTAATTTCATTAGTACCAATTTTTGAAGTGAACTCATGTGTACAAAGCACTATTCTATTCCTTGACCTACTTAGGTGAGGTATGTTATTGTTTGGCTTATAGAATGCATGTAACAGTTATTATCATTGAAATGTTACAGTAATGTGTGGCCTATTTGCATACATTTCTTCGATCATTCAGGCACATCTGACAAGTATTGGCTGTTGGCCCAAAAATGGATGATTCAAACTGCAGTCAGCTGTAACTATGATGAGATGACGATGAGCAGGTCCAGCAAAGTAGTTCTGAAGGATCACTGTGGGATGACGTGGGCTGTAAGTCTCACAGAAAGAAGCATTGACAACCGGTGGGGTCAGGGTAATAACCTGGGGTAAAGCATCATGGCATGCTGGGAACTGATCACTTTGGTTGTTTTGAAAGAACTCTGAAACAATGCGGACAATCAAGCTGCCAGCCTCCGGATCCCGTTCAAAGCGCAGTGTCGTTGAATTAATGTAGGATAAGTCAACAGTATCCAGCAATCTATCATCAGCTTCATTCAAAATAACCTTTGTACCAGAGGCTTCAACTAAGTTGTATGTATCAGAACCTTTTCCTCCAATGAGTATGTCATAGCCATCGTATGCAATGAAAGTATCATTACCTTCTTCTCCATTGAGAACATTGCATGTCATTCATAGATGAGCTGACCATGGTATCATCATAAGGTGTTCCATAGACATTCTCCACATTGTGTATCTCATCCATACCGTAAGGATGTTGACAAATGCCGTTGTTGAGATCTACATAAATGCCAGTTTCGTTGACTGGTTCACCTGCATACACAATGGTATATCATCGCCGATTCCCCCATCAATGTAGTTGTCACCAGCTCCTGGTGATAAGATGTCATTACCATGTCCACCATACAGACGGTCATTGCCATTGCCGCCCATCAGAGTGTCATCTCCGGGTCCTCCAACTAGAGTGTTATTTCCTGCTCCTCCTTTGAGGATATCATTCCCATCTTCGCCCAGGAGATTATCAGTAGCATCTCCACCTACTATTGTGTCTGGCTTGTCATTTCCAGTGATGTTGTTAGGTACAAATTTGTAACCATAAACTGTTCTCACTTCTCCATGCATTGCATTATCAGTAAGATTTATAATCTGTCGGTGCCTACGAGTTCTGTGTTGACTGGCTTTGTTAATGACAATTATCACTGGAGTGAACCTGTCCTCATGTGAGATAACAAAGGGAATGCTATCGTGTGAGACAATTGTGAGATGGCGTGCATTTGGATTGGCTACATAGTCAACCAGTGTTGCTGAAAATGACTTACTGGCATCAGTGGGGTCTGTGTACTGCAGTATCGGTGAATGTGTATTATTAGTGACTGAAATCTGACTGTAGTTTGCTCCAAACAGGACTGTATCAGAAACATTGTCAGTTGCAATGTTTTGAATATTGATTTGGCAATATCCAGTCTTCAAGACGTAAGTATCACTTCCATTGTTGCCTCTCATGGTACCTCCACCCTCTCTGGGATCAATGTAGTTGTCCATTTGATTGCCTGTGATGACATCTGAATGTGGAGAGCCAATGACACGTTCAACATTTAGGAATTTTGCGTTTGTCAGATAAATTGTCATGGAACGCTTTGATTTGGACTTATCAATCATTACTGCCACAGGAGATTGAGTACTTGTAGAGTTTAAAGGAAGGGTGAATGCTACACCATCTTTAGAACGAACCAGAATGTGCTGGTATTCTGGTCCTCTGAACCAGTTGAGCAAAACTACAGTAATATTGGTAGATAACCTGTCTGTGATTCTCAGATTTCTCCGTATTTTGTTCAATAATATCTTATCGAAATGTACATCAAATAGAAGTATAAGTTAGTTTTACCATCAACACCAAATTTTATATTTTGGCAGTGGGATCCTGATACTACGTCCCCATTCTCATCTGATTCTGGAGATGGGACCTTGACAACATACGTGTCCGCACCTTCTTTACCAGATAGGAAATCTCGCCCTCCTTCACCTGCCAAGTAGTTGTCAAGATCATTTCCCAATATCCGATTGTCATCAATTGTTCCTACTACTGACGTAACATGTCTTAAGGTTCTACTAGATGCCAGGTCAACATTTCTGTTACGAGATGTCAGTTCTTTTAAAGTAGGAACCAGTTTCACCCTGTCAGTGTGAGGATTGTGACAGATTTCCAAGAATATGTTGTCCTGAGAATACAATGTCACATGCTGGTATATCTTACCACCAAACCAGTTTATTATAGTTAACCGATATGTGCCTGCTTGGATAATCAGATGATCATTTGATGCAGATCTACTAGCATTGATATGCTGAGCAATATCAGGGAAGATAATAGTGTCCAATTTTTCATCTGAAGCCCTGTTATATCTATTTCATCATCAAATTCTGTAGCTTCATTCTGTATGTTGTAGGTGTCCGATCCATTCCTGCCATTCATGTAGTCACTTCCCTTACCAGGAATGATGACATCATCATTGTTGTAGCCATACAAAAAGTCAGTGTTATCAGAACCAATCACTTGTTTCACTGTTGGATAATCTTGCCTTAAAGGACTAGGATCAAACCATACAGAATACTCACTTCCCCTGCTCCACTGAGAGCATGGGGAACTCCTATTACCTGATTTGACTGATGTTTTGAAGTTCAAGTGGCAGTATGCAGAACCACTAAACCAAGACTGAATGGTAACTTTGAAAGAAGATCCTGCTGTCATGATGACATCATTGCTGGAAGATGAGAATGAAAGCTCCTCAAATCTCTGGGGAATGATCATGAAGTCATCTGTCTCTTGAGTATCATAATTGTTAAGGGTAACATGGGTGGAGTTACCATCGAGGAAGTAGGTGTCTGCTCCTGCATTACCTTCAACATAGGTGTGTTGTGGTCCAAGATAAAAGGAATCATTTCCACCATTTCCCTTCACTATGTAGTGATAGTCTGTGAGTCCATATGGCACATTATCTGGTAAATTCTGAACTGCAAAGAAGTTATTGTTGTCACTGTTTCCATAGTACTCACCATGAAGTGTGGATCGGTCACCCTGCAAACCTGATGTAATCTTCCTCTCATCAACTGGTATGACCCAAAACACTTTCACAGATTGTTTCTTGAAGTTGACTGTGTTGGACTCACCGATTCCCATAATAATGTCATTAACTTGAACTTCAAAATTTATAGTTTCAGAATGTGTCCTTTCTTGTCCATCTGTGAAAGTACTCGTCATGGTCAAACTTCCCCTTCGTCCTCCTTCTGAGAGTTGAAACTTGATATTTCCTCCATTCCAAGAGTCAGCAGCACCAGCAAAGTTAACGTTGATTGCAGGAGCACTTCCGCTGCACACAGTGACCCTGAAATAATTGTGATAGTCAGCAATTTGTCTTAAAAACTGTTGATTTTCTTGGTATTGTTTCTCTAATTTTTCAACCTTCAAAGGGGCTGAAAATATACCTCCAGTGAGAGTGTCTGCTATGTTAAGAATGGCTTCACCAATTCCTTTAAGTACAGCCACAACTACCTGTCCAGTGCATGCATCAGGAGGGAGGGAATCCAGTTCCTTCTTGATGTCGGTGTAGAAACTGTCTATTCCTAAACGTATGATAGTTAAGGCAATAACAAAGGGTTCAGCTTCTGGTCCCAGCAATCCCAGAACTGTGATGAGAGCATCAAGTCCAGCATCAACATAACCAATGACAGTGTGTTGTTGGAGGTCCTCATATATATTGTATATACCAAATGCAGTCCCAACAATCGGAATGTCTTCAAATACCTCTCCAACTTCTCCTACTGTGGAGAGAAGCTTGGATCCTTCTCCAGCAATCAGTTTACCAGCATCTTCCCCAACTACTTGACCAATTGTTTCACTGACTCCGCCAACTGCTCTGCTAGCAAGCTTTCCCACAGCTTTGCCTGCTGCCTTGTATATCTTTTGTTTCAACCCACTCAATTCCCCAAGTCCATGGAGTGTTTGAGCCAAGTTGATAGAACCATGCAACACATCTCCCCTTTCGAAAGCTTTAACTGTTCCTTTGATACCTATGACTGTCCCATAAATGCCCAAGCCTTTACTGATCCTCCCCGCTGCTCCTTCCCCTTCACTCTGCGGACTTTGAGCTTGTTCTTGCATTTCATCAATAAGATCCTTTGAAGTTAATTTAGATTCATCCAAATCCGTTTCCACATTCTGCCGGACGAGATGAAGGGTTAGATGGCTCATATATTTCATAGGTAACCTTCCCTTCCCTGACTGCAACGGAATCTTCATTTACCTCATACCTCTTCCCAGTTGCACTTTCTTGTGCTTCCATTGCTTTGTCAATCTCCTTGCTGACATAAAGCTGGTCCCTCAGCATGGCATGTGATGCTCTTAGTGACAAGCTAAGAACTTCTGCTTCATTATATTCATTAACTTCAGTGTCAACCGACCCAAACTGTGGCTTCTCTACCTTTCTAGCATCATAAGGTCCTTCAAATAGTTGTCATGCTATATCCATATGACTTTCAATAAATCTTGAACCCGTATTGTGGTCACTCGTCATAACATCTTTAAGGCTGTCCTTAAGTCCCCCAATTAACCTCATCCGTTTAGCACTATCAGATGTTTCAGATGATGCACTACCAGCAGGACGTTTCTGGACCCTTCTAGCACTATCTTTGTATACCCGGCATCCGTCCACTGGTGAATAAGTGATCCCATCAGTTTTCTAATTGCCCTCACTCTGAAGTCTGTTTTGGTTTGCTGTCATTGGTCTCATAGAAGTCATTTCTATTTCCATGCTCAGTGGCTAAGCCAGCTTGATGAATTCCTGATGGATGACCTCTATAGAATGCATTTCTGTCAAATGTTTGAACATGTGCATTTAAATCCAAGCTGAGTTTGTTGATAACATGAACTCTATAGTCACGAAATGCGTCACATGTGAACATAGCAATAGCAGTTTCACCATTTATGGCATTGGTTCTGGTTGTTCCTATCTCTGAGTGTTGACCACCCATCCATTTACGGGCATCTGAGAAGAAATTGTCATTTGTTTGCGGCTGCAGATGAGGATAGGAATCACCAAATGTATATTATTGATTCAAATCCAGTCCAGTATTTTTAGTTGCTCCTCCATTCGGATTTTCATTTACAATGACTCCTTCTAGAGTTGTGTAAAATGGTTTAAGATACCGGGTGTTCCTCTTGCCTGCAAATCAGATTGAACTTTTACACTGTACACAAAGTCACCATAGCGATAGTACATATATTTGTTTGCAAATGGCTCTCCAGTGCTATCTGTAGTTGTCCATGTATTGGTATTCTCGTCATAAGAAGGAAATTCAAATCCCTTTTCTCCCCAAAGTTTAATTTCCTGTGTTAGTTCAGCATAGCTACTAAATTCTCTGATCTTTATAATCCTGTCGTTTGTCACACCTTCTCGATCAAGTACTCTAACAAGTCGTTCATTTTCAACTCTTGAATCCCTTATGAGATGTTTAGACACTGTTTGGAAGTGTTTTTCGGCAACAGAACTTATAACATTGAAGAGATCATCATTGTTTAACGTGACATACTTAGGATCAGCCGCTGCTCCTGTCTCTTCCAGCTCTATGCTGCCCCCAGTTGGCTCAACGAATTTTGGCAGAGTACTGGGCTTTGGAAAAGTTGCAGGATCTTGGTGAATATTCTGTTGAATGCGAATGACATCACCAGTATCATCATGACGTATAACTGTTTTTGTGATAGACCCTACTTTCGCTGTCCACACTACTCTGCCTTCTAATGTCATTCCTCCACTCACTTTTCTCCTAGTTGAGTCAATGCACACCAATCCAGTACGTGCGCTTACCTCTTCCACAGTGTCCCTCATATCACGTAGCAAGATTTCAGGGAATTCATCTGCAGCAAAACCTGTTCCATCAGGTTTCAAAGCCCCCAACTCGCAATTAATTAAGCTGACACGTTTGATGGCACCAGGTGTACCATCAGTAGGAAGGGATTTCAGAGCTGAAGCTACCTGTGAAGCATCCAATCCCTCTATTGACATTGTATTAGTTTCCGTATCCAGCCCGCCATGGCCTATCACCTGTATACGTCCTCCATGAGGTAGACGAACAATTGGTGCTGGTGTGAGAGGTTCACCAAAATCTAATAACATCCATTCTGCCAATTTAAACTGACCACCTTGTGAAGGATCTCTGGCATCATTTGGTTCCCATATCACCACTTGTGTGCCTTCAGGGTTTTTGTCAAGTAGGTGCTTTGCATTATTGCGAGTAAATAAATCATCACTAAATATAGCAATGATTTGACCAGGGTATCGGGTTGCTAGTGCCATTGATGACAGTAGCAATTGAATTATTCATTGCAAATGCTGCATTATTAGAATGACTGCTGAGGTTGAAATCTGTAGGGGAGGCATAGCAATCATAAATTATAGTTAATTTAGATACGTGACTGTGTGATTATATATTATGTGAGTTCTAGTATTAATTTTGTACATATACATAATAATTATTATATTAATACAATAATATTATTGGCAAGTACACTTAGTCTTCATGTATTATATTAAGTGTGAGAATGAGTTGGCCATGTCTGTGTATACGTGTTTTTGCAACTTAATTGAATAATACTTTGTTAATGTATGCATGCATGAGTATTGTTTATGTATGGATGAATGTGTGTCAGTTGAGATCATATTATAATAAATAAAGACCCATACTATTATATAAACCATTTATTATTAACAATGAAACAAAAGATGTAGCTATAGGAATATTTTTTGTCAATCATCGAAATAACTTTGGAACAGGTAGGGTTGTTTGCTACACAGGGCTGGACGGGCCGGATAGGGATAGACGCATGCATAATTGTATAGGGCTAGACAGGCATAGGGATGGACGGACATGGCTGGGGCTAGACGTATGCATAGATGGGCTAGATGGGCA
This sequence comes from Halisarca cf. caerulea, assembly GCA_963170055.1. NCBI lineage: Eukaryota > Metazoa > Porifera > Demospongiae > Chondrillida > Halisarcidae > Halisarca > Halisarca cf. caerulea. The sequence goes on from CAUJGJ010000004.1 coordinate 1,454,747, forward strand.
TGGAGATAGGCAAACATATGGGGCTAGATGGGCATAGAGCTAGACAGATGTGGGTTGGACTGCATGGGTACAGTGTGCATATTCCTAAATCCTGCGTAAATATTTTAGCTGCTTCAGCTTACATCAGATTCTTTCCATTTATTCTATTATGGTTTTTCTGTGGTTCTGGACCATATACTTTTTGCTTGTAAATACTAGGTTCTATATTTGTGGCTGTCATGCAATGCCATATATAGCCACATCAAGCAGAGATTATAAAAGTCAACCTCTATTAGCCGCATATTATGCAAGCATAATAGACTGAAAACAAGTAAATGTCAATGTAGCCCAAGTATCCATAGAGTTGTGGATATTGTATAACAAACCTCGGTACTTGTTTTTAAATTTATTTGGTATTTTTGTGGAATTGACAGTCAGCTATGTCTGCATTCCTTTCCATTTTTACACGGATTTTATAATAGGTCTTGTACATGTACTTTTGGTTTGAACTATATATTGTGTTATCTTCAGTGACAACCCGCTTCCAAGTGAATATGTCTATTGATCTGGAAGTGCGTATTCTTTAATTTTTCACAGAAAACTAGGCTAAGCACAAATGTGGTGTAACATACCGTCAAGTATGAGCCAGCCCAATATGAGTCAACCATTTCTGAAAAGGTCGATTATAATCAATCTTATCGCAAAATCAGGAGTTGTTAGCTCCTCCATCGAACCTTGTCGAACGTATTTCTTCTCAGAATAAAAAGGCACCACTGTGAGTATGATTGTTTAAAATGATGTCTATGTTGATTGTCCTTTCTAGCGATTTCTATCGAAAAACAGTCTTAAAGCCCAGTAAGCTGTTTATGCTCCAAAATGTACCAGAAGTGAGTTTTCAGCGAGAATACAGGTCTATTCTAATGTAGTCTCGCGTCGCACAGACCCTCTCACCTCCATTTTTTCATTATGGCGATTAAACGATGTCCTAATTAAAAAAAAAGGAGGTGAGAGGGTCGGTGCGATGCGAGACTAATTCTAATGTAGTGGCAGCCATATTTATTTCGGTTGACATTAGGCTCCTTATCATGAACCACTACTACCATGATTCATGAGAAGGAGCCTAATGTAAACCGAAATTACTTACCAATTGCAACGGTTACTTATTAAAACAAAAATCAAAATTTCTTATCCAATAATTCTAATCTCACAGAATGCTAAATTATGAGACATATAGTGAAATCCTATTTGAAAATGGATCCCAATGTGGGCTACCTACAGGCACATGGCAAAAAATTTATATGGCATGGCACTGCTTAGATGCCTCATATTATGTAACAATAATATTTACCATCAAATTGCATATTTTACACAGTTTTTTATGTATACAGTGTATTCATGCAGGAGTCTGTGCTAGTGTATTAATAGAGGGGATGTGAGAATGTATGCTGATAGTTACTCACCTTCCTATATAGCTACCATAAGACAGTTCTTCAGTACACAACTGAATGATAATAGTATAGTAGTAACGTTCACCTTGATTGGGTCCCAAGTCTTAGTACTAGGTGTCTAGCTGCTACTGTAAGCAAGTTTACCAAACCTTACATGGAATGAACTGAATACCTTCCGTAATTCAATTTATATTTTAAAATCTAGTGGCTGAATTGGAAAGTTATACTCAAATCACAATTAGAAATCAAAAATTGCAGTAACACCCTATAGAGGTGTCAGATGGCATGGGAATTGCTGAGAACCCTTGAGGGTGATAGTAATATGGTAAACTGTTACAGTAGTTGTCAATAAACGCAGTTAGTGTATGAGCTGTATTTGTGAAGGTTTTTCAAACTTTCTGATAGTATTACCCATCTTATCTAGCTGAATTCTAAAACTATAAATATAAAGAGATATGATAACTATTTGTAATTTGCAAACAATGAAGGAAAAAAACACTTAGGAGTAAAAGTGTATAGTCGCAAACAACATTGATTCAGAAGCAAGCTAGGGTAGTTTGTTGCTTAAAATTTGTCTAAGAACTGCATGGATTGACATAAAGATATACATGCATAAGGCTAGACTTATGGGGCATATAGGCATATATAGGCATATATAAGCATATATAGGCATATATAGGCATATAATGGGCTACATGACTGAGCTGAATAGACAAGCAAGACGAGGTTGGTCTGGTTACAGAGAACAAGTTCCTGAATTGCACAAATTAGGAGGTAGGACTTTGCACTACACCGGTCCCATAACGATAATGATATGTATGTATGGAAAGTTTTTAATGGAGTTCACTACCACCATCTCGTACTGCCTATAGTGGACCTAATAGTTGTAGAAGTTTTGGGCAAACCAACCTAGCCTAACCTAGTTAGTCTGGAAAAATGGTCTTATGCCCTCAGCAGCAGACAGGTGGGTGGATATCGCGTTTTCCTGGGTAGTGAAGTCCATTAAAACTTTCCATACATTTGACCTGCCCGTTAAACTATAGTTCATATCAACTTAGTTTAGTTGTACAGCCAGTAAATGAGCAGGGGTGCCATGCTGAGGATGATCTGTGGCCTTGCCGGCTACTGGATGGGCTTCCTAGCTCGGAAGGTAGAGCATCAACGTCTAAAGCTGAAGGTCGTCGGTTCAATCCTAGTGGAAGTCCACTTTTGCTCATGGCTGTTTTTCCCCACAGTAGAATAACTAGGCTATAGGCTAGGTTTGGTTGCCCTAGACTTACTTGACCATTATGTCTGCTGCTGAGGGTGTAAGATCTCCTTTCCAGACTAACTAGGCTAGGCTATGTTGCATGGGTTGCCCTAGACGTCTGGAACCATTAGGTCCATTAGGGAGGCGCAAGGTGGCTGGATGCCACCTTTCCTGGCTAGTGAATTCTATAAAAACTTTCCATATGTTTGATCCTATATATACCCGTTAAATAATAGTTCAATGATAATTATTAGATAGGTCGCATGCTGACAAAACTGTTATTTTCAACTAATAATAGTAATAGTGCGTCAGTTGGTAACAGAAGTGGCACTGGCTCTTTAAAGGTGGTCAGGCTACAGTCAACATCTAAAAATATATATATGTAAGCTGTAAGTATACATGGATGTGACATATAGAGTATGTATATTCACAATGTGTATTCATGAGTATGTGATAACAAACAATATATATATATACATATATATATATATATATATATATATATATATATATATATTATTATTATTATTATTATTATTATTACAAATTGATATCCACTACAAGTGAGGTAAATAGACAGGACAGGAAGTGACGAACAGGCAAATGAGCAACAGCAATAACAAAAAACAAAAGTAGCAATGAATTACAAGCATGTTCCTAGCACCGAAGCACAATTAAATCTTTGAATACACACACTGATTCTTTGACAAAGTTTAAGGTAACTAAGAGGGTCATGATTAAGTTGACGACTGCGGAGTGCAAGATCTTTGAGGAAGGCAAGCGAATCTTGACTGAATACCCCAGAGGTTTCAAATGCCAGGGGGATAAATTTGTGTGTGGTGCAAAGCTCACTGTATAATCGACATTTTTGTGCAGCTGCCTCGTGAGCAACTGCGCCTGCTTTGACGGAGCTGAGGTGCAGGTAGGATGGAGCGAAGGTGTCCCTGCATGTTGCATCCCACACCAAAGATCGACCTTGAGACCAAGGAATCAATGAGAGGCCATCAGGTCTACGGCCATCAGATCTGTAGAGGCCCCGGGGCTCCAGAGTGGAGGGAACCTGGATAGCTGCCAGAGATCTGTGGATAATTTGGTTGAGCTCTGAATGGCGTGCTCTGCGTCCCTGACTCTTCCAACAGCTGACACCATGTAGGCCAGATTCATCAACACTTTTTCCACAATTCTTACAAGAATGTGGCTCGTTCAGAGATGAACCAACACGCATCCCTGTAGCTACTCGAATGGTTTCATCGTCCATTCTCAAACCAACTGCTGAGATTGGAGGAGCCGTCAGCCAAGCACCTGACTCCTTTTCACAGGAGGCTAGGAGGCGGGCTCGGGATCTAGCATCAGCATTCCGGAGTAGGGAGTCGAATGTAGCTATGATGATGGGAGCATCCCAGCTCTTCTGTTTAATGGAGGCTGAACCGGAGGGTGGATTAGCATGAGAGGAGCTACTCCAAACCTGGAGAGCAACTTCATGGATTGGAAGCTTGGTGTCCAGAATGTACTGGGGCAGTAACGAAGAGAGGAGAGGAGCACAACCTGCAGCAGAGGCAAGGAATGCTGAAGGTGCAAGCGAGGTTGCACTCCTAATCCCCAGACCACCAGAATTAATTGGCAAGGATGCCTGCTTCCATGAATCATCATCAAGGGAAATATTACAAACAGACTCCAATAAGGAACGCTGGACAGTGTCAAATGACTCCAAAAGACCAGAAGAGAAGCATGGAGCGGTTCTCAAAACATAAAGAAGCTTTGGGAGGGTTAGGGCATGCTGCATAAGACAGAGGGCGTCATGTGCATGCAGAAGCCCAAGCCTGTCACCCAGCGAGTGCAGGTACTTGATCTTTGAATCAAGCACTGACTCAATGGAGCGAATGCAGCCAATAGGGGAACCAAGTAGAACTACATCAGCAGGGCTAGTGGACAACAACTCGGGAAAGGTGGATTGAATGGCAGATTTGGTGGAGGCCTCCGAGCACACAAACTCACATTTTGCCTTGTTAAGTACTAGGCCTAGGTCTTTAGACGCTTGTTCTATGTGCTCCAGATCTGAAATGATGTCTTGAATTGGGCCACCTAAGGTCCCATCATCTAAATAGAAGATATATATATATATATATATATATATATATATATATATATATATATATATATATATATATATATATATATATATATATATATATATATATATATATATATATATATATATATATATATATATATATATATATATATATATATATATATATATATATATATATATATGTACATATATATTATTATTATATTATAGCTTTTTCTTTAAAGTTTGCCAAAAAATCTGCAACTGTTATCTACATGAGCTTAGGCTAACACCTACATTTGCTACCTTGGGCAATTATTCAACAATGACTCAAAACAGATTGAACAATTTCCTATTAATGATATTGTATGTTCACAAGACAATATCATCGAATGATGTAATCTCTCTTGAGTCATCATTGAAAGCAATCAGTTTATGTAAGGATTCTAAGATCATGATGGAAAACAAGTAATATACTATGTTCAAAATAAAGGAAGTCTAGTTTAAGCTTCGATTCAAGTTCCAAATTCTTGCATTGGATATTAGTAGAGTCTAAAACTATATCTTTGCTGATGCAAACTTTAAGAGTTCTGCTCCTCTGTCTTATGACTGCTCTTAGAGCCCTTCTTGGGCGCTGAAGCTGATCCCACACTGTGGCGTCCTAACTAGCTTATAGTCAAAATCGAGCTATGAATCTATACACCAGCGCATACATCGATGGGCTGCCTTGATGTACAGTGAGTACTAATACAAAATTAAGGAGCTATTTCTGTGAATATTTAGACTAACTTAAAAAATTTTAGAGGTAACCCAAACTTGAAATTTGTCCGGCCTTAATGAACTCGACCGGTGCAGTACCAACGGCGTCATCCCTTGGTAAACAATACCAAATCTTGCTTGGAAACCTACATTAATAGAATAAATGCAACATTTGCAAATTTTGCACTATTGTCTTTATTACTGTATATAAATTAGGGATTAACAATTAAATTTGCATGCAAGTCTGCATGTATAGGAAGCTATAAGGGTGATGCAGCAAGCTAGCTGAGTTAGTTTGCTATATTTATTTATGTTCACTATTGATTTTGCGGGTGCTCATATTATTTGGAACCCCTTCAAGGATAATTGCACACTAAAAGTTACATGTTCTGCATTACATTTTAAGTTTGAACTGATTTGACGATTACAGGCAAATTATCCTAGCATGATAACCTACGATCATAGTAAAAACATCATGTCTGAAAAAAACTGCAAATTTTATGTGGCTATTATTATATGATTCAATCTACCTTAGATTCAGTTTGGAAACTCAGAATCCAGTATATTTCCTGTTTGCAGCTACGAGTCTGTATATACACACACAGATTGATTGTTTTGAAAATAGTCCCTCTGCCCTTCAATCACTTGTCGACATATCCACATTTAGACTGACTATCAAGCTTGGATAGAAATGTATATGTACTGCATGACCACATAATCTGAAAGGAAAGGTCTTCACTATTCCAACATAATTTTGCAAAGTCGGACAGGTCATCCTGTTGACATATTCTGTGTAGTTATCTACCTGTCGATGAATGAATGTCTGACCATTCGCTATATATATATATATATATATATATATATATATATATATATATATATATATATATATATATATATATATATATATATATATATATAGACCAACATCCATCTGTCCTCCACTGGTACTGGACTGTTGGCCAATCATGCCGCAGCCCAGAAGCATAGGCTCTACAAAGAGTGGACTAATTGCCACAGATTTGTATCAATTACTGGTGCTTTTGTTGAAGTTGTCACAGAGGATCCACTCACCTATTTGAAACTATATTTCAACTAATCAGTGTGCATATTTAGAACTTTAATACTGTATTCATTCTAGATTGTTGCATTCATTTATGCATGCATGATAAATGCATCATCATCGCTATAATTTTTGAATAAATTACTTCTAGTTGTAACATGTCATTTTTTAAACCCTTCAATTATTTTTTAAGGTCCCCTGAAATACAGCTGTTTTGAATGCAAAGCAGAGTAGAGTCAACAAATTTGTGAACCTTACCAGCTAGAGTTCACAAAATTGTTGACTCTACCAGCAATTATTAATCCCAATAAGTCATATTTCATTGTATACTATTGGTGATGGATTGAACATATATATATGTAATAATATATATATATAATATACATTGAAATGTTAAGTTATAATATATCAATAATATCAGTATGATAATTATGATATATGTACATGCACTCCAGCTATAGGCTATACATGCTGAAGAATTGATACCATAATACCTAAAAAGTATAGCCAAGGGGGGCCAACTCAGTGGCTAAATGTAATGAATAAAGAACAAGGAATAAACACAGCCAATGACTGTGATCATACAGCCGATAACGTTATACATTCATATCTGTAAACAAAACATACATACATACGTATAAATAGATCATTATACATATAACCGTACATACAAACACACATACAAGTATGACACTATAATTGTATAGTAATATAGATAATATCATTATATCTACAAAACAAAAGCAATAATGGAATGGGACTGCATGTACAAATAGAGAATATATATCCGACATGCATATGCGATTATGGTAAAGAAGTTACATGCCGTTGAATGCTAATATTTAGATATTTCTCTTCTGCTTGGTACCAAGGCAGGTGGTAGTCCTATTCTGTATGTGTGTGGGATACGAAGGGATGAGTGTACCTCCAGACATTATGTGGGCAAATTTTACCCTTAATTTGCCCGTAGCGAGACACCTCAACCTCAGCCATCATTGTTAATTGGCACTGGCTCAAGACAAATATATAGGCTGGTTAAATTTGAAGCCACTGATGAGGGGAGCATGCAACAAATTAAAGCTATTCTGAAAGATTGCAATTGCATATAGAAGCTATTAAACCGAAAACAGCCTGTATATAAGGCAAACTGCCGAAACAATTGCTGGTAGAGAATAAAACTGACGGGGTAGGAGGACAATTTTTCAATGCATATGAAAGCAACAGTGTCCCCAAAGTGGTCCTATACAATGTGGAAGCCACAGTTACTGGATATTCGAGGGCATAGGCTATACGTACTTGGGCCATGCACACTGAAAAGTGGAAAGCTCAAAAGAAATGCTGGACCTGGAGGCAATATAGACCCTGCAAGACAAAGAACATGTACCAATCCTAGGCCAACAGAAACCGGCCAGCCATATAGATTGCAATTGTTACAAACTACTTATCTGGCCATACCAAGCAAGACACCATGCCAGCATCTACATATACCAAGGGCCACATGTGAGCTAAAAATCCATTCAGAAGAAGTACCCTTGCACGCACACATGCACGCACACACACACGCACGCACACACACACACACGCACGCACGCACACACACACACACACACACACACACACACACACACACACACACGCACACACACACACACACACACACATGTACACGCACACATGTACACACACACACACACACACACACACACACACACACGCACACACACATACACACACACACATGTACACGCACACATGTACACACACACACACACACACACACACACACACACACACACACACACACACATACACACACTCACACACACACACACGCACACACACATACACACACACACACAAACACACACACACACACACACACACACACACACACACACACACACAGTCACACACACACAAATGCACACACACGTGTACACACACACATACACGCACACAAACACACACACACACACATACACACACACACACACACACACACACACACACGCAATGTGTACACACACACATGCACACACACACACACACACACACACACACACACACACACACACACACACACACACACACACACACACACACACACACACACACACACACAAACACACACACACACACAGTCACACACACACACACAAACACACACACATGCACACACACACAAACACACACACACACACACACACACACACACAACACACACACACACACACACACACATACATGCACACACACACAATGTCATGTACACACACACACACACACACACACACACACACACACACACACACACTCACACACACACACACACACGTACACACACACACACACAAACAAATTCAATCATTGCTAACAGTTAGATTAGATTAGACTATAAAATGAGAACCAAAACACATGCCTTATATAATCATGCAATACAGGCAAAGTGATAATCATTTTCGAAATCACACTACACTGAAGTTGGAAAGTAAGTATCCAATGGACTGTATATATTGTCCAAGGAACTGTTTTCAAAACAATCAATATGATTGTACATAACACATGCAGATTATGACTGCAAGCCTGCTTCCCAACAGGAACTACTCATTTATTCTATGATTAACTGATTGTGGCTACATATATAGATAATTACTGAGCTGATCGAAAGGAAGGCAAGTAATCGGGGTGCTCGGTCTCGCTTTTCTTGTATATACTATTATATATATATTATATTTATAATAGTATAATAGTATCTATATATATATATATTTATATATATAATAATCTGTCATAATCTGTATGCGATTTATACTGTGCGGCAATGCGCACATATGTAGGTATGCACACGTAGTCTCGTTAGCCCCTAGTAACTCTTCGTCTAGTAACCGTAGACGAAGAGTTGTTGTGTGTGGCTCCTTCTCTGATTGGAAGCAGGTCATCATGGGTGTTCCTCAGGGATCTGCACTTGGCCCACTTAATTCTCTTCATTTTGTTTACCAATGATTTGTCAAATGTTGTCAACAATTGTGGTATTAATCTGTATGCAGATGATACAACTTACACATGTAGTAAAGATCCCAACCTGGTTAGCATGCACTTACAAAAGGACCTTAAGTCCATTATGGATTGGGTGACCAGGAATGGATTAGAAGTAAACATTGCGAAAACTCAACTGCATGATGATACTGAATACTCGGGGAAAGCAATGTGAAGCTGATCGGGGCAAAGTAGTGGCGGAAGAAAGAGAGCTGCCTCAACATAAGTCAGTTAAGTATCTAGGGGTGAAGATTGATAGACAACTCAAGTGGCATCTACACATTGACAGGGTCAGGCAGCTATGTATGGCCAAGTTGGCACTTATACGGAGTTCTGCAGCATTTTACCATCAAAATTAATGTAAAGAAGGTGTTATACTCTGTATTAAATTTTGTTTTTAAATTAATACACTTGGACTATTGTTCCACAGTTTGGGACAGTTGTGATGTTGTACCCTGACCCAAAAGATAGAACGTGTACAGAACTATGCACTGCGTATAATTCTCCTCCAACCTCCTGGCACCAGCAGCATGGAACTGTGACAAAGACTTAACTTATGACATCACTTGAGAGGAGGTGGCAGATAACTCTGGTTTGTTAGGTACACAGGTGCCTGACAGACAGAGCCCTGGCACAACTAAGGACAAAATTTACCCCTTACCTTGCAGTGTCCAAGAGCTGAGGCTTATAGATCCTCCTTTTGAATTTCAAGGGGCAACCCTGTATAATTATCTACTTGAAAGCATCAAATCAATTAAAAACCCTCACCATTTTAAAAATGTGCCAAGGAATCTTTGATCTAGATGTTTGATGAGTTCGTAACATTCTCTAATGTGTTAGTGTATGTCATATTTTAGTTTTAACAAACTTTGTTCATGTAATATATAATGTTTTGTTTTGTATATACATGTACAATTGGTGTAATTATTACGAATTGAATCATATCATATTATTATGATTGTACTGCATGCATGTAAATTTATTTATATGTACCTACCGTCATTGTTAATTTTATAATTAATCACGAACATTGGCCTAATCATCATCTTTTACCCATCTTACTTTAATGTCACAGTGACTAAAGTTATTGTAGTTATCTTTTAGATTACAGGACCTGCATGAAAACAAAAAGGCGAAGGTAAATTTTGTAACCGCTGGAGCCATAACAGTGCACATTGGCCATGTCCCACATGCGTAACCACATGCACACACATATACACACCCACACCCACACCCACACACCCACACCCACACACCCACACACACGTTCATAACCACATACACACACACACACACACACACACACACACACACACACACACACACACACAGATACACACACACACTCGCACACACACATGCATGCATGCATGTACACAAATATAAACACATCTGATGCTGAAAACAACAGCTCATCAGTGGCAAACAAGGGCAGAACCACCTCTTGTGTCCATTAGCTGTGTATGAGTAAGTGTTTGATAAGCGGACCTGCAGCATTTCTTGCACAACTGCTGAATCTTCATTGCATGTCCTTTGTTCTTTCCTTCAGAGTCTGACATAGAGTAGTCAGAGGACATAAATATGCATGAAGTGAGTCGTGCAAATATGTTGATCTCTTGTCGCTAGAGTGGCCTCTCTTGTGAGAGAGATGGGAGGGTACCCGATTGATGATTGGGATGGAGAGAGGGTCAGTGGAAGGGTGAGGATTTATATAGTACGAAGTAGAAGCAAGGAGTATTAGCATATCTTAAATATACACCCAAATACAGGCAAATGTATCAATGGTCCCAATTGCTCTATATATTATCTGCATATTTCCATGCATTTGCATACCGTCTTATACTCTTTCACGCTCAGCCAGACCATTGTTGTATTTGTTAACAGGCAAGCATTTACTATATTATATATACGAACAATAATGATCAGCTGTAGGGTCTATAATAATTCTATAGTCAATCTTGAGATCTGCATGGGAACAAATATTGCACTCATGCAAACAATAATATTACAATGCCATATATATATATATATATATATATATATACAGTGGAAACTCATTATAACGAATCACAGGGGACACTGAAATTTTCTTCATTATATCAGAAATTCACTATAACCAGTTAAACTTTAATAATAGAACACTAACTGGGTCACATGAGTTTAATTCACTATATCCAGAAATTTACTGTAAGAGATTTCTTTATAACGAGTTTCCACTGTATATGTGTTAAACCATATTATTACTCCAGAGAATAATGATATGAATACAAAAAAGAGAGGAGGAGGACCTCGGACACAGGGGTGTGTAATAAAGTGATCGTGTGATCACAAGGTACAATTACTTCCCTGGCAAGGTCGGGACAAAAAAGAGATGGTTGACCAGGCCTAGGACACAGATTTATGAGTAAAAACTACTCTACTGGCAAGGCCAGAGAGGAGCAACAATTCGTAAAGCAAAAAAAACTGTCCAAGCAGCTGGTGGCAGCGGTGCAAATCTGCAATGGGTTCTCCAAAGACGCCACCACCGTCCTCCGCGTGTCTATATCTGGCTCGAAATGTTGCCCCAACTCCCGGTCACCAACCATCGTCTTTCTACTCATTAGTCGTGGCGTTCATCAACATCATTTCGTCTTCTTTATCCACACTCAACACCACGTGGTGGTTGGCTGCGTAAGGCTGCGTTTACATATATATATATATATATATATATATATATATATATATATATATATATATATATATATATATATATATATATATATATATATATATATATATATATATATATATATATATATATATATATATATATAAAGATGGCGGATAAGGTTGGCCACGTGGCCCGTGATGAAGTTTGATTTTCTTCGTCTATCAGAATCGATGTTCGAACATCTACTTGACTAGACACATCCCGATTACGTATATTAATGAGACATCTAAGTATCAAAGGTACCCAATTCCTCTTTGCCACTGTTTTGTTGCCGTTGTCGCTGGTGGTACGCACGTCATGCCTGGATCTTCACAGAGAGGTGTCTGCTCTGTTTGCCGCAGGATTATGCCTCTCCTAACCAATGGTACAGTGAAAATCCACGGTCCGGTCGATGACCGATGCTTAGGATCTAGAAAGAATCCACAAGTTCATTCCGAGGATAGCAATAACGTGCCGCGTTCTCTTGTATCAAACGGGCTTCTTGCCATTTTGGCAGCGGTTCGAGGTCCGAGTCCGCTACAATTGACCCGGGGCCATTGTTTGGCAAAGTGCTTAAGAGAATTCCGCGTTCATCTCGCTCACAGGTCGCCAAGAAATTCGCTTCGATTTTGGATGCTATCATTCACCACAACGACCCAGACTCTTGAAAGTGTTTGTTTCTTTTCCCTAGGAGATGTTTGCTTGTTCCTTCGAGGGGAGGAAAGAGGAGAAATTTGTCAGCTATCGTTAACAGGGCGGTTGAGGAAGAAGTGGACATTTGCATTCCGCGCCCACCAGTCCTCAACAAACGTGACCCGCACCGACTGCTAGCAGCTAGAATCTCATCCAAGCTGGAGGAAGGCAACTTCCGAGGAGCCGTCAGGATCGCTAGTTCTGCAGAGTCTTTCTGTTGCCCAGACGAGGACTCATTGGAATTGCTGCAAGAAAAGCACCCTTTTCCCTACCCGGACTCCAATTTACCTCCTTGTCATCTACCCAACACCACCCCTCTAACAGTGAACTCCCAAACTTTAACAAAAGCAGTGTACGCCTTCCCCACTGGCTCGGCATGTGGCCATGATGGCATGTACCCACAGATTTTGAAGGACCTCATTTCTCCTTCCCTGGGCCTTGTTGCTGAAGCCCTTATCTCCTCGCTGACAAAGTTTGTCAACTTGGTGTTAAAGGGTGAAGTTCCCAAGGAAGCCTGCCAGTTATTCTTCGGTGCAAGCCGCATAGGTTTGAATAAAGTTGATGGTGGGGTGAGGCCTTTTGCCATTGGCTGTGCACTCCGACGCTTAGTTAGCAAGTGTGCATGTGCAATGGTGAGAGAAGAGATGCAGTTACTTCTTTCTCCTTCTCAACTGGGTTTCGGAGTTCCTCATGGAATAGAAGCAGCAGTTCATGCAGGGAGGGCTTATCTCTCAAGCATGGTGGCTGGAAACACAATGCTAAAATTGGATTTCCGGAATGCATTCAACACACTGAGGAGAGACAAGATGCTAGAAGCTGTTTTAGATAAAGCCCCCAGTGTGTTCCCTCTTGCCCACTGCGCTTACAGGACCCATTCATTTCTATACTATGGGCAGAGGGATGTGATCATCTCTTCTGAAGGAGTACAGCAGGGTGATCCCTTGGGTCTGCTCCTATTTTGTCTTGCAATCCATGACCTGGTTGCTACAATTCAATCTGAGTTTGCAGTTTTCTATCTCGATGATGGGACACTGAGTGGACCTGTGGATTGTGTCATGTCTGTTTTAACATCCATTGAGGGCGGAGCCAGAAACCTAGGTCTAGAGTTGAATCACTCCAAGTCTGAGCTGATTTGTGTTGATGACTCCACTAAGGAGTGTATACTGTCCTCCTTTCCACTGCTGAAGATTACTGACCCAGAGGATGCCATCCTCTTAGGCTCACCAATTGGATCAAGAAAAGCAGTTGATAATGCCATCAAGAAGAAAATCAGCAACCTGAAATTACTTGGGAAACGAATAAAAGAGGTTCAAGCTCACGATGCTTTGTGCCTATTAAGAAGTGCCTTCACTCTGCCTAGGCTTCTGTTCCTCATTCGCACAGCCCCCTGCTTCCAGTCACATCTTCTTGCACAATTTGATCTCCTCCAGAGACATCTTCTAGAGTCCCTTTGTAACATCTCCCTAGATGACACTAGCTGGACTCAGGCCTCTCTTCCCATCAACTCAGGAGGCTTGGGGATTCGTTCTGCTGCCATGCTTGCATCTTGCACATTTCTGGCCTCTGCTGCAGGCAGCGAACCCTTATCCCTAGCCATCCTCCCTGAACGTTTCACATCGGTGAATCCTCATCTTAGAGAAGAGGCCCTCAGTCACTGGAAACAATCCTTGTCTTCACCCAATGATACATCTCCTCCCTCAGGCCTAAAAGCCTCTGTTCAGCAAACAAACAAACTTTCAACAAACCTGTTGTGGAAAGTTGTTTTTCCTCCCTTGTCGCCAAGGCTGACCCTCAAGGAAAGGCCCGCCTTCTTGCTTCCCAGCAAAAAGAAGTCTGGAGCTTGGCTCTCAGCACCTCCAGTTACATCATTGGGGCTAAGGATGTCGAATGACACAATCCGCATTGCCATGTCACTCCGCCTGGGCACCCCCATCTGCTTTCCACACGACTGCTCCTTATGCGGAAGTCACATCGACGCTTCTGGGACTCACGGCTTGAGTTGTCGTAGATCTCAAGGAAGAATCCCAAGGCATAGTCATCTCAACAGACTAGTTAGAGATGCACTTTCCAATGCACAAATTCCTTCCATTTTGGAGCCCCAGGGTTTGTCGCGTACTGATGGAAAGAGACCTGATGGTCTGACGATCACCCCTTGGTTGAATGGTCACCCGCTTGTGTGGGATGTAACTTGTTGGGACACCTTCGCTCCATCCCACATAGTATATTCTGCTACCGGGGCCGGAGTACTGGCTGATGTGGCAGGTCACCGCAAGAAAGTGACCTATGAGGAGATCAGTCAGTCTCATGTCTTTGTACTGTTGGCTTTTGAGACATCAGGGTCCATGGGAAAGGATGCTGTCACCTTTCTCCATCAGCTGGCATCACGAATGAGATCCATATCTCATGATCCCCTGGAGTATTTAAAATTGTGCCAGAAAGTTAGTATATGCATTCAAAACTATAACTGTGCATCAATCTTAGGTTGTAGTCAGTCTTTAGTTTAATTGTATTTAGTTGTATTTTGTTTGTTTGCTTTCTCGTCTTTACTCTCATGTATATGTAGTCAGTCTTTAGTTTGATTGCATTTCTTTTGTTTTTTTTTCTTTCCTTCTCACTTTGTGTACATTATCATTGAAATAGTAAATAATATATATATATATATATATATATATATATATATATATATATATATATATATATATATATATATATATATATATACATACATATATATATATATATATATATATATATATATATATATATATATATATATATATATATATATATATATATATATATATATATATATATATATATATACATTGCACATGCAAAAGTTATAACATGTGGTATTTGTCACTGTTGATAATTAGGAGATCAATAAAAAAACAAGCATAATAGTAATAAATGTAACACGTAAATGAAATGATATTATACATCTAGAGAAAATGATTATGAGAAGGTTTTTAAGCTGTTATATAGACGGTATGAGACAAATATGGTTGTGCATGAAGAATACTCCAGGACCTGCAGGAGGAACTTAGCAATCGGGCTGATAGTCCTAGACATCACCAAAAATATTGATGAGCCCAGTTTGAGAAGAGAGTGGAAGAAGCGTCTTGCAGTACACTGCAAAAGTTTCACAATTATTATAAACTAGATTGTAGTCATCCCATTGTGAAGGATTTTCAAGGTAATAAACTGCAGTGTTCACTACATCTTCAGGATCGCGAGCCTTCCATATATGTGTTGCTCCCCCCCCTTTTGACAATAGATGAGAAAATACTAGCATCATAAGCTACGAGTCTCAACTGCTTGCCATCTAAGAATTCCTCTAAAGAGCAAGAACATATCCTAGCTCCATTCAACTTACTTCCATAAGTACTGGGATTTGAAAAGTGGATTATCTCATGTTTATTATCACCAGTGTAGATACCATGATGGGTGTACAACCCCAGTTTTCGATAACAGTAGATATGGTCACCAGGTTTGAGTTGCCAGCGCTTTACATCATGGAATATATATCCCACTCTTTCTTTAGAATCATCCTTTGATCCAGAGCTCCCTATTCCTCTGGCAAACTTATAATATTAAGCTATCATTTAGGCCAATTACTTTGGCTACAAACTTAATATATGGTAAATAATGAAAATTTGGAAGCTGAAAGGATAATTTGTACCATGTTGCATAAAAACAATAAATTATGCAAACTGTGGTCTGTACAAATTGTTACTCATATTCATAGTTTGTACAAGTAGGAATTTACATGACCATAATGGATTTCAGAATTATACTATTCACACATAAATCCAATCATATCTGAAAGGAATACATGTGTGACCATTTACACAAGTACATAAATCCAGAATTCAACCTGCAGGTTGAATTCCAAATCACAGTGCATGCATGCTCACACCAACACACATGGCCTGTCTGAGCATGTGACTTAAAATCAGGCTTGCATGGTTTGGTATGGTATAGGTGGAATTAGACCATTGATATGCATGATTAATACTATGAACTATGATACTGGGAATGGTACCAACACCTGAACAATTACAATCTGCCAGCATGCATGGGTCAACAACAACAAGTATTGGAATTTGGTCAATCTCCTGTCGGGCATAACTTTAGCATTATAAATGTCCGTGCACCAAAATTATTACACAGTCCATAGAATTGCTAATTATTAACAAAACATGTACTTATTCTCATTATTATATTATTGTAATAATAACTACATGGCACAATATCAATATAACTCAATAAAATGGAAACTAGAGATGAAATATTGTATTTACAAGTAGTTGGATTACAAAAATTGTTCTTATTGAGCAATACATTTTATTAAGTGCCAGACTCTGTGTTTAAACCAGTATTTACTTCATATACATGCATAAGTATGTGTATATGTGTGTATATGTATACATATATATATATATATATATATATATATATATATATATATATATATATATATATATATATATATATATATTATATATATATATATATAATATATATATATATATGTATATATCTATACTTATATATATATATATATACATAAGTATATATATATATATATATATATATATATATATATATATATATATATATATATATATATATATATATACATATTTTTTTTTTTTTTAATGGGTTGAATTGAATGAAACAGGTACAACATAAGACAAAGAACTAGCAAACAACCACCTAACAAAAAAAAACTAATAAATTACAGCAAACAAACAAACAAACAAAAGGAACCATACTACTGTCAATTAGTCAACATCATAAGCAAGATCAGATTGATTGAGGGTGCCTAGGATACACATAGCATTCCTGCGTTATATATATATATATATATATATATATATATATATATATATATATATATATATATATATATATATATATATATATATATATATATATATATATGTATATATATATACATATATTTTTTTTATTTTTATTATTTTTTTTTTAGGATCATTAGGATCAAAGGCAGCACAGACCACAACATAAACACCAGAAAGTACAAGCTAAGACAATGCAACAGGAAAAATAAAACAAATACAATAGAACTCAACACAGCTTACTACATCCTAATATATATATATATATATATATATATATATATATATATATATATATATATATATATATATATATATATATATATATATATATATATATATATATATATGTATATAGATATGTATATATATATATATATATATATATATATATATGTATGTATATATATATGCATATATGCGTGCGTGTGTGCACATTTATATATATATATATATATATATATATATATATATATATATATATATATATATATATATATATATATATATATATATATATATATATATATATATATATATATATATATATATATATATATATATATATTTATATATATACTATATATATATATATATATATATATATATATATATATATATATATATATATACATATATATATATATATATATATATATATATATATATATATATATATATATATATATATATATATATATATACATATATATATAGATATATATATAGATATAGATATATAGATATAGATAGATATGTATATATGTATATATATATATATATATATATATATATATATATATATATATATATATATATATATATATATATACATATATATATATATATATATATATATATATATATATATATATATATATATATATATATATATATATATATATATATATATATATAGATAGATAGATAGATAGATAGATAGATAGATAGATATAGATAGATATGTATATATGTATACATATATATATATATATATATATATATATATATATATATATATATATATATATATATATATGTATATAAGATATATATGTATAAAAGATTTTAATTAGGTTGGTGTTTCTCAATGTTTGTTGGAGACATGAACTTGTTCCCAGTATGTGGAGGAAGAGCATTCTTGTTCCGGTACCTAAGTCTAGATGTTCTGGGCCATGTGTTCCAGAAAAATTTTGTGGTATATCTTTAACTTCCATTGTATCTAAAGTGCTGACTACTAACTTGAACAAAAGGTTGTCTGTTGTGATAGAAGACAATGGTCTGGTGGCTAATGAGCAGGCAGGTTTCCGGAAAGGCGACAGTTGTATGGAACAGGTCTTGTCGCTATAATAGTGCTTTTGGGGCAATCTCAAGTGAGCATGAAACGTGAGGGGATGCTAGTAGCCTACATTGACTTCTTGAAAGCCTATAACAGGATTGACAGGATGATTTTGTGGTCATGCCTGTCCCTCAAATGGAATTTGTGGCAGATTTCTAAATTTCTTGAAGACTTTGTATGAGAATAGCTCATGTCAGATGAAACTGGGAAACACAGTTAGTGCAGGCTTTCCAGTCTATAGGGGGCTGCGACAAGGTTAAGCGTGTTAGCGCCCCTTTATATTCTCCTCAAGCCCCTTCTATTCTCCTTCTATTTTCCTCTCAGGGAATTAATGTATATATTAATTCCCTGAGAGGAGAATAGAAGGAGAATAGAAGGAATGGACATAATGCCAATAGTGTGGATGGCTTGAGTTAGGTGTATTGTGTTTTGGTTCATGTTATCTATGACGGAAGCATTCCAAGACCGGGTGGTGAGGCAAGTTGCCCGTGAGGTTATTAGGCACCAGGGTGCTTGGATTAGAAATCTCCACTCAACCATGGAACAATTTCATTGGTTTGATTTGGCTGGATATGACTGGAATGGGTTGTCATGTGCAGAAGTAAAGTCTATGCTTTGGAGTTGTGCTGGGAAGAGGATAGTGGAGACTAGGCCTCAGGAAATCTTAGCTAATCCCAAGTTGGATAATCTGCAAACTATATTGGAATTGGGATGCCGGAGCAGATGTAGTGATGTTCAATCTAAATCTGATAGAAGAATGCTGATGAGACTGCGTGGAGGTACAGCCCGATCCGTTTGAGATTGAAGCAGGGAGATGGAAGGGTGTGCCAAGAGAGGATAGAATTTGTAAGCAGTGCCAGTTGAGTGAGATTGAGGATGTTACGCACTGGCTTTAAGGTGTGAGAGTCAAGTTGACTGCACAGCCCTGTTGATCCAGAAGATGATGATATCAGTTCCCGACTTCACATCACTTAGTGATAAAGCCCAGGCTGCTCTCATTCTTGACCAAGCATAGACTACCACTCTACTTCCATCGGGAAAATCTTGCATAGAATGTGGAACATTCGTTATTGATTGTCTTGTGTTGTACTACATTGATCTATTGGGCATAGCGCCCTAGTGTTGTACACATTGCACTTTAATAATCAATAATTATAATAATAAATTCTTAGTTTGGGATGCCACATGCACAGATACCTACTGCATCTCCAACATCAATCGCACTAGCACTGAAGCAGGAGCTGCTGCAGCTCATGGCAGAAAAGAGGAGAATTTATGACTACCTTTGTAGATCATGCATACTGTTTTATTCCAGTCAGTGTTGAGACCAGTGGTGCTTGTGGTCCTCAGGCTTTGTCCTTATTCAGGGAAGTAGGGAATTGCATTAGGAGAGTGACTGGAGATCCACTTTCCTTCACATATTTGATGCAAAGAATTGCTGTTGCGATTCAGCGGGGCAACGCCATGTCCATTATGGGTTCAATGACCCTCGATTACGCCCCACCTTGATTGGTGGCATACATTTTTGGAACTTTCACGCATGCATTCTATTGATTAATTAGGCCTTGTATGTAATCATTTATTCCCTTTCATTTTGTGTTGTCTGTAATAATTAATAATCTGTGTTTGGTAATTTCCGTTTGTGCTTGTGACTAGTATATTATATTAATTATCTATGTATCATGTGTTTAATTTTGTTGTACACACCTGTTGTTTTTGTCTATTATAATAATAATATTAATATATTAAGAAAATGTGCTATAACTGTTTATCCCTGCGACAATGCATGGTATCAGGTGTACGGAGGGGTTTCATCTGTCAACTTTGTTTTATTCGCCTTCGTTGCACTTTTGAAAAAAATCACTGCATTTTGGCAGTTTCAGTCACAGTTGTATCCTGACATCCTGCTTCAGCAAGCAAGGATAAAACTGTTGCTGAAACTCTGCTAAAGTGTATAGTACATACAAATGCATAAAAGATATAAAGGATAAAAAGTTAAGTGATCTCCTCTTGCAAGTATATGGTCACAATTTTATGTAATAATGTTATATTTTCATTATAATTGCTAATACTTTTAACTTGAATTATTACATGTTAATAATGAAGAAATGACCACGCAATTATTCATAATATTATAATTATAGTAGTGCTTGGCCTAAAATGCACGTCCTCAAATGTTGATAGTTGAGCAATTCATGATTTCTACATGTGGCCTATAGATATCTTCAGTCAGTTACATCTGACACGTATTGGCTGTTGGCCCAAAAATGAATGATTCAAACTGCAGGTAGCTGTAACTAGGGTAAGATGTTGATGAGCAGTTCCAGCAAAGTAGTTCTGAAGGATCACTGTGGGGTGACGTGGACTGTAACTCTCACAAAAAGAAACATTGGCAACCGGTGGGCTCAGGTTAAGGACACGAGGTACAGCATCATTGCATCCTGGAAACAGATGAGCTTGGGGGTTAGCATAAAAATTTGATACAACACGTACAATCAGGTTGTCAGCATGTCTTTCAAAGCGCAATTTCCTCGCATAGACAAAAGGTAATTTAACAGTGTCAAGTAAACTGTCATCAGCTTTGTTTATAATTACTTTTGTACCAGAGGCTTCAGCTAAGTTGTATGTATCAGAACCATTTCCTCCAATGAGTATGTCATAGCCATCATATGCAATGAAATTATCATTACCTTCTTTTCCATTGAGAACATTATCACCCACAGATGAGCTGATCATGGTGTCATTATATGGGGTTCCATAAACATTCTCCACATTGTGTATCTCATCTACACCATAAGGATGTTGACAGATGCCATTGTTGAGATCTACATAGATGCCAGTTTCGTTGACTGGGTCACCTGCATACATAATGATATCATCACCTGGTCCACCTTGAATGAAGTTATCGCCAGCTCCTGGTGATATAATGTCATTACCACGTCCCCCATACAGGATGTCATTGCCATTTCCACCACTTAGAGTGTCATTTCCTTCCCCTCCAATGAGGGTATCATTTCCTGCTCCTCCTTTCAGGATATCACTCCCACCTTTACCCCTGAGTACGTCCTTGACATCTCCACCTACGATTGTGTTTGGCTTGCTATTTCCAGTGATGTTGTTAGATACAGATTTGCGACCATAAACGGTTCTCACTTCTCCATACATTACATTATCAACGAGGTGAAGATTCTGCAGTTGCCTGTGAATACTATGCTGACTGGCGTGATTAATGACAATAATTACAGGAGTGAACCTGTCCTCAGGAGAAATAATAAAAGTAAGGCCATCACTTGAATGAATAGTGAGATGTCGTGCGTTTGGATTGACTACATAGTCAACCAGTGATGCTGAAAATGACTGAGTGGCATCGGAGGGATCTGTGTACTGCAGTGTCACAGACTGTGTGCTATTAGTGACAGAAATTTGACTGTAGTTTGCTCCAAAGAGGACTGTATCAGCAACATTGTCATTTGCTATATTCTCAATATTCAATTGACCATAGCCAGTCTTTAAGACGTAAGTATCACTCCCATTGTTGCCTCTCATGGTACCTCCACCTTCTCTGGGATCAATGTAGTTGTCTATTTGATTTCCTGTGATGATATCAGAATGTGGTGAGCCAATGACACGCTTAACTTTTTGAAATTTCACATCTGTCAGATCAATTGTTGTGCGGTGCTCTGATTTGGATTTGTCAATCATCACTGCTAAAGGAGACAGAGGACTTGTAAGGTTTAAAGGAAGAGTGAAGGCAACACCATCTTTAGAACGAACTAGAAGATGCTGATATTCCTGTCCTCTGAACCATTCGAACATTACTACACTAATATTGGAAGATGACCTGTCTGTTATTGTCAAATTTGTCCCTGCAGCATTTATGTGCAATAATATGTCATCAAAGTTAGCATCAAATAAAAGTAGATCAGTTTTGCCATCAGTAGCATGGTTGGCGATCGTGCAGTGGGTTCCCGATGCTAAGCCTCCATTCTCAGATGGGACCTTCATAACATAGGTGTCTGCACCTCTATATCCCGACATGATATCGTAACCTCCTCCCCCTGCAATGTAGTTGTCAAGATGATTTCCGAAGATCTGGTTGTCATCATTTGTTCCCAGAACTGATGTAACCTGTCTCAAGATTCTGCCAGACCCGAGAATAACATTTCTATCATGAGATGTCAGCTCCTTCAAAGTAGGAACCAGTCTCACATTTCCAGTGTGAGGATTGTGGCGGATTTCCAAGTAAATACTGTCGCGAGAATACAATGTGACATGCTGGTATGACCTGCCAGAAAACCAACTCACTATTGTCAACTTAAATGCTCCTGATTGGATTATCAGATCATTGTTTAATGAGGATCTACTGACTCTCATCAATTGAGCAATTCCTGGGAAGAGAACAATGTCCAATTTTTCATCTGAAGCCAAATTAAGAATTCTATCATTTCCGTCAGTATTCTTGATATTGTAGGTGTCTGATCCATTACCACCATACATGTAGTCCCTTCCCTTACCAGGTTCAATCACGTCATCATTATTATACCCATACAAATAGTCGTTGTGATCAGAACCAACCAAATATTTGACAGTTGGATAACCTTGTCTGCCAACTCGAGGACCAGTATTGAGCCTTACAAATTCAGTGTTTTCAGCTCCTGTGAGAGCATAGGGGACACCTACTGCCTGATTTGATTGTCTTTCAATGTTAAACAATACAAAATCTGATGTTTTGAAGTTCAAGTGCTGATGTGCTGAATCACTAAACCAAGATTGAATAGTAACCTTGAAAGATGACCCACCTGTAATGATAGCATCGTTGCCAGATGAGGAGAATGAAAGGTCATCATATCTCTTGGGAATGATCATAAAGTCGTCTGTCTCTTGAGTATCGGAATTGTTAAGGGTAACATGAGTTGAATTACCATCCAGGAAGTAAGTGTCTGATCCTGCATTTCCTTCAACATATGCGTGCTGTGGACCAAGATAGAAGGAATCATTTCCTCCATTTCCCTTCAGTATGTAGTGATAGTCTGTCAGTCCATATTGTATATTGTTTGGCAATTTCTGAATGGCAAAGAAGCTGTTATTGTCATTGTTTCCATGGTACTCACCATGTAGTGTGGACCTGTGACCCTGCAAGCCTGATATAATATTCCTCTCATCAACTGGTATGACCCAAAACACTTTAACGGATTGCTTTTTGAAGTGGACTGTGTTGGACTCACCAATTCCCATAATGATGTCACTAACTTGAAATTGAAAATTAATATATTCAGAATGTGTCCTTTCTTGCCCATTGGTTAGAGTACCCTCCATGGTCAAAAGTCCCCTTCTTCCCCCTTCTAAGAGTTTAAAATTGATATTTCCTCCATTCCAAGAGTCAGCAGCACCAGCAAAGTTAATCATAGTGGCATCTCCACTGCACACAGTAAGTTTGAAGTAATTATGATAATCTGCCATTTGACTCAAAAACTGTTGATTTCCTTCATATCTCTCCTCTAACTTTGCAATCTTAGAAGAAGCTGAAAATATACCTCCAGTAATAGTATCCCCTATGTCAAAAATGGCTTCATCTATACCTTTAAGAACAGCCAGAACTTCTTGTCCAGTGGTAGCATCACGAGGGAGAGAGTCAAGTTCCTTTTTGATGTCAGTGTAGAAGGTGTCTATTGATAAGCGTATGATGGTTAATGCAATCACAAATGGTTCAGCTTCTGGTCCCAGGAATCCCAGAACTGTAATAAGGCTATCAAGACCAGCATCAACATAGCCAATAACAGTGTGCCGTTGAATGTCCTCATATATGTTGTAAATACCAAATGCTGTCCCTACTATCGGTATGTCTTTAAATACCCATTGTGCTTTTCCAATATTGGAGAGAAGCTCTAATCCCCCACCAGCAATCAGTTGACCAGCATCTTCCCCAACTACTCGAACAATTGTCTCACTAACTCGGCCAACTGCTTTGCTAGCAATCTTTCCGACGGTTTTCCCGGCTGCCCTGTATATCTTCTGATTCAACCCACTCAATTCCCCAAGTCCATGGAGTGATTGAGCCAGGTAGATGGAACCTCTGGAGACGTCTCCCCTTTCAAATGCTTCAACTGTTCCCTTGATGCCCAAGACTGTCCCATAGATGCCCAGACCTTTATTGATCCTCCCTGATGCTCCTTCTTCTTGTTGTTGCAGAATTTGAGCTTGTTCATGCATTTCATCCATTAAATGTTTTGAAGTCATTTTTGATTCATCTAAATCAGTTTCTACATATCGACGAGATGAAGGATTTGATGGCTCATAGATTTCATAGGTGACCTTCCTTCCTCTGACTGCAATGGAATCTTCATTGATCTCAAAGCGTTTCCTACTAGCAGCTCCTCGTGCTTCCACTGCTTGTGAGATCTTCTTGCTGATATAAAGCTGGTCTCTCAGCATTGCCTGTGACATTTGTAATGGCAGACTACGATCTTCCGTTTCATGATACTCATTAACTTCACTATTTACTGACTCTATCTGTGGCTCTTGTACTTTTCTAGCATCATAAGGTCCCTCAAATAGGGGTCCAGTTATTCCCCGTGTAGATTGTATAAATGATGAATGCACAGAAGGAGTACTTCTCATCACATCTATAACACTACCCTTAAGTCCGTCCATTAATGTTATCTTTTTAGCACTTTCAGTTGATTCAGAAGACGTACTATCATCTGGACGCTTTTGGACCTTTCGAGCTCTATCGTTGTAACTGGCATCTGTCCATTGCTCAAGTACTGATGTAAACCGCCTTTTTGCTTGCTCCACCTTGAATTTCTTGAAGGGGTCAGAATGACCCTCATAGAAGTCTTCTCTCATTCCGTGTTCTCTGGCAGACTGGTCATTATCTATTGGATGACTTCTATAGAATACATATCTGTCAAATGTTGGAACATGTGCATTTATATCCAGACTGAGTGTATTGGTAACATGAACTCTGTAGTCACGAAATGCTTCACATGTAAACATGGCTATAGTGGTTGCACCGTTTATAGCATTGGTTTTCGCTGTTCCTATCTCCAAGTTGTCACCACTCATCCACTTACGTGTGTCGGGAAAGAAATTGTTGTCTGTTTGACGCTTTGTTTGAGCATTGATATCACCAAATGTATATTGCCTTAAATCCAGTTCAGCGTTTTTTGTTACAGGTCCACGTGTATTTTCATTGACAATGACTCCTTTTAGAGTTGTGTAAAACGGTTTAAAATCTTCAATTAATCCATGTCTATTCCAACCAGCTTGTACTTTTACTTCGTACACAAAGTCACCATAGCGATAGTATATATATTTGTCTTCAAATAGTTCTCCGTTGCTATTTCTAGTTGTCCAAGTTTTGGTATTCTTGTCATAAGACGGAAATTCAAATCCGTTTCTCCCCCAATACTTAATTTCTTTTGTTAATTGATCATAACTGCTAAATTCTCTAACTTTCATCCGCCTTGTTCTTGGCACTCCATGATCATCAAGCACTTTAACAATTCGTTCATTCTCAACTTGTGCATTCCAATTTACTTCTACAGGAACTGTTTCGAAATGTTCTTTGGCAACTAAACTTATAACATCAAAGACATCATCATTGCTCAACTTGACATGCTCCGGATTAACTTCTTCTCCTGTCTCTTCCAGCTCTATACTGCTCCCAAAATTATCACTGATCTTCTCATGAAAGCGATCGACTTGATTGTCACTATTAAGACGAATGACGGTTTTCCTGATATTTCCCGGTGTAGTTCTCCACGCTATGTTATGTTCATCAATTAGTTCTCCGTACACCTTTCTCCCACTGGAGTCGATGCGCACAATGCCGGTACGTGAGCTTACCTCCTCCACAGTGGGACTCATGCCACGTAGCACACCTTCAGGGAATCCCTGATCTGTAGCACGTGTTCTATCAGGATTCAACTCACTCAGTCTGCAACCAACTAAACTGACACGTTTGATAGCACCATCTCCAGGATTAGTAGGGAGGGTTTTCAGAGCATTAGATAATTGTGAAGCATCGAATCCACTAATTTCCATTTCATTTGTTTGTGTATTGAACTCTCCATGGCCTACTACTTGTATGCGTCCACCATAAGGTAGACGATCAGCTGGTGTGGGTCTTCCAGGCGTACCCATAGGTAAGAATGTAGTCCAACCAAAATAGCTGACCGATCTTGCCTTAACAAACTGACCTCTTGAAGGATCATTGACATGAGTTGGTTTCCATAGCACTACTTGTGATGTTTCAGGGTTTTTGTTCAATAGGTACTTTGCAGCATGGTGCACTGTTCTGTCACTGCTCATAACAGCAATGATCTGTCCCGGGTATTGATTATCACCTGATAATACTGTTGATGACAACAGAAATGGAACTAGCCATTGCAAATGCTGCATGATTGGAACTGCCGAAGAGGTTCAAATCTGAAAATGAAGCATAGCAATAAATAATAATATTTATAGTAGAATATAGCCATGTGGATTTAGGTACATATGTGACTAAGAATGACATGACAGAGTTTGCAAAAATTCTAATTAAATAATTGTTATGTGCATACGCACTCTTGTGTGCATATTATTCAGTTAGACTATGAGTTGGGTGCATGGGTGCAGGGGGAGTATTAAATTGAACATAATAAGGCTATAATACAATACCTGACAGTGTATA
>CAUJGJ010000004.1:1512611-1517611 GCA_963170055.1 Halisarca cf. caerulea
ACTGCAAAAAGTGCCTCAAACTTTTCATTTAGCGTTGTTTTTGATTCAGTTTTTGTACAAGTATATTCATATGTTATTACTGTGTGGTTTCTCACCTTTGTTGAAATGTACGGCGACTTGTGCACTTCGGAAATGACGCCTTTTCGACACACTTTGAGGTTTCTCGCAACAGCCGATTAATCAATTAACCGTAACAAAGAATACTTCGTATACAACAATATAAATGTAATACTAAACGTTACTTCCGTTTCCAATCCAGTACCTATGACGCTATGCGTTCGCGAGCGTTATAGTCTAGAATCTATGACCCAACACACTGTGTTTACTGTTTCTTTCCTGTACCACCCAACACACTGTGTTTACTGTATCTTTCCTGTACCACCCAACACACTGTGTTTACTGTATCTTTCCTGTACCACCCAACACACTGTGTTTACTGTATCTTTCCTGTACCATCTGGGACTTAATTCTCATTTACTACATTGTTCCAGTATTAACCATCACAAAATGATACATTCAGGAATCAAAAAGATACCATAGAGATACATATACACTGTGATGAATAATTCAAATTGTTAGCTAAAGAATGAATAAAATAAATACATACATATGGAGAAAGTTAGCTTTTGACTTACATACGTACAAAACCAAAACTGTACAGAACTGTTACTACTTGAAGGTAGTTGGCTCCTTTCCTCTTAGCTTGCTCAGGCATTTCAAAAACATACTACTGAATTAAAGTCCTCAAATACTGGTGGCCTATCATAGTGGACCATAAACCACAACATTAAACAAACTTTGATACTGCAGATTCTTTGCTCAACAACGATGCAGTAAAAAGTCCCTCCATCTTCTACAATGAAATGACCAACCCTATAGGATTATTCTTTTGGGAAAGCATCTTGGCAGCATGCATCTTTGGGCTACACAAAAACCTGCAAAATACATGATCATACAATGTATGGGTAGGTTACACGTGCAATGCCAACAAAACAGAATTAACTATACATAGCTTACATCATGCATGGATAGGCAAGGTTTATCTGGGGGGACCCTGGGTATGATTTCCCTCAAATAAAATTATACAGCCTCCATTTTTGTGAATGAACAGTCATGAACTGGTCATGAATCTATTCAGAAAGGGTATAATGTGAATACAAATACGGTACTTTTCATAAAAAACAAACAAACTGGACTACGTACAGCGGTCAAATGGGTGGTCAATCAATGAACATACACCATACACTCGCCAGATATATGCCATACAGACGATAGGCAATAATAATTATGTCATTAATTGCACAATGACATCGGTTCGTTGGAATCGGTTCTCCGAGCAAGAATGGCTTATTTTAGGAACATAAAGTAGCGAATTTCATTTCAAGACGCAAAGGCAAAAGCCACAAGCCTATTGCGGAAGTGTCAGCTAAAGAAAAACAGGCTGTGTCGAAATCTTGAGTCACGTTTCTATAGAATGACGTGAAGGGGGGGGGAGTAGCAGGCACAAAGAAGACGGAAGCGGTTTTGAACCATATCGATGCTTTTAACACGATTCTCAAGCTCATTTTGCTGCTTAATTCATACAGTGCTTTTTGCCCGTGCTAGTGTTTGTTACTATTTTTAGCCACATAGGCACAAACACAACTCATATGTAAGCCGTACGTACAGCAGTCAAAGCCTGGTCGGTCACCGTATGTACACAGTTTGACTGCCGCACTTCTTCCAGTTTTTTTGTGAAAAGTACCGTACATGCGTGTGGCACTAGTGTGTGTACACACAGGGTTTCTTTTAGGTGGTGGGGGGTAGGGGGCACAGGAAGTCTTTCTGCGCTGTTCTAATGTTGGTTAAACTTTGAACTTGTTTTTATTATGCCTTTGAACAGGTGTTGATTGAACTTCATGTATGTTTCTTGGCCAACGTCGCAGTTTTAAATTACTGGTTCAGCAAAGTACTCATCATGATGGAAATGCTCTCTTTGTCCAAAACACTAACCCTCCGAGCCTCTGCCTATCTATCCATATAGTCCTTATATAAGCACATTGTCAAAATGTTTAAATTTCTTTTAGCGCAACTCATGTACCACATACACTCAAGATTGGTATCATTGCGTAGCTAAAAGCCTGAAGAATACAATAAAGGGGACAATTCATTCATCAGGGATGATTTCGTTCTGATACAACCTTCCAATTGATGACCTGTTCAAGTGTGCACATTTCCCCGTATAATTTGTAAAATTTGACGTATAACCGCATTATCTTCTCTTTTCACAAGTTGTGCTTAGACTTAACAATCATATTATTTAGTCTTTTCGAACTTTAAACTCTAGCCAATTTCTGAAATAATGGCATAGGATATGCTGAAATGAAATAGATACTCGAAGAGACTTTCTTCTATTACACTGATCTTGCTCAAAATACACACGTCGTATAAACTATGTGTAACTTCCTTAAACAAAGTTGGAATCCCTCCAAACCCCCTTTATTACTTTGCTAGCATTCTACACTTTCAAATGATGTCTCACACTGAAATATTCAATCTACACAAAGCCTCAAAAATATTTGCAAAGAACAGAGAATGAAAAAAATCAGATGACATCGAAAGTAAATGCTCACTACTTGCTCCCATAAGTGCCCTGCGCCTATGTTGCATGTAGACAAGCACAGTGGTAGAAATAGCATTTGACCTTTGCTAGGACAAATGGCTGACCCAGAAATATATTGGTAGGACATTTTGAAAATTTGTCAGCCATTTCTGACCGTCAAAGATTATATACATATGTATGAACATGTGTACATAACACAAAGGAATCTTTAGCATTAAGCCTTGAGATTAGCAAAATAAATTGACCCTCAACTGTAATCACCGATATCGGAGACTTAGTTCTCAGTTTAGTAGTCAGTCAAATGGCTGACCCAACTCAATTTTGGTCAGCCATATTCATGTTTTGTTCGGAAATGGCAGATGGCAGGCAGCTATTTCTAGCTCTGCAAGCATATGCCCATTTCAATGATATGTAATATGTAGCCATTATACATAGCCTGTAACCAGGATGAATGGTTTATATGACTTGAGGAAAATAATTAGTCGAGTGAAAATTTGCGGTATAGGCGGGGGCTAAGAAGGCTAAATCACTCGCTCTCCTAAGCAAAGTGATACGATCTTGGAGCTATAAGCTTAGCTACAGTAGGGATCAAAAAATTGACATAGGATTCCATCAAATCTGCACCTTGAATGTGTAGGACTAAATAAGGGGTGTGTGTCGCCAATAGAATTCGCAATAGAGACATTTTTCTGGTATAGAGTGGAATTTAAATTCTTCGTTCCTGTCACTGACAGGTGTACAAATCCAGCGTTATTCTTTTTATCCTGTTGTCTGGTTTGCTCAAGCCACGTGAATCAATAAGCCTTTACTACCATCGTATGGGACAAGATATTCAAAACATGGTCTGCTAGTTATCGCTAGAAGGGTATCGTGTGTTAAAGACGGGGATATCTAACTTCTAAAAACTACAAAGTGAGCAAAACTATTGCTAAAAAGCCAGGATTTGATAGACTCCGCATCGTAGGATGATACAAAGACGATAATCTATAACCAAAATATTGGCCTGTGCAAGCTAGGGTAAGACAAAAGGTGAAGTTAGTAACAGATCGACAATCTTGACAAAAGAAAGACATGCTGATACAAAGTTTAGAGTCACTAAATCCCCAAAAACTGTCAATCAACACTATGTGCTAGTGCATTGAAGTCATAAAGCATGTACGTATATTTATTTAAGAAACTCACATATCATGTTCCAATAGAGTCCTTCAAGAATGGGTACTTCTATACTATAGTTGACATGCTGCATACCTGCAGGACTTGGAGGGTCCTTTGCCGTAAATGTACATACATATGACCAAATTTCGTAACAGTGCACACCTCATTAAGGGAATGGTATCTTCTAAGCCACAAGGGTTGTCATATTCCTGTCTGCCAACAAGTGGGAAGCTGGAATCACTGTGGGACGTCACTTACACACTGATCATAGTCAGTTTCAGGAACTGCCGACTGAATTAGGGAACAGACAGGTGAGCAGGATGGAGATGGAGATGAAGAAATGACAGGAAGTAGTTGGGACCCATTCAAGGATGAACTTGGAGATGGAGAGACTACAATGTCATCCTAAAGTCAGTAGCTTTAGAGTAGAAATAAACAATAAGTGGCGTCGAAAACTTACATTGGATACACAGAGTATAAAATTTTCTGTCTGAACATCAATCACAATTTGGAATAACAACCTTCAAAAGTGTTGCAAACGTTTTAGGAAAAGGAATGACCATGCCTTCACATCAGTTACATTCTTCTAATTAAAATTTGCCGTTACTGGTCAATGGTAATCGCCAAACAGAAGTCAAAGAAGTTCTATGTTCAACGTCAATCGCTTATCCAACCTTTTTCCCTCCAAAACGCTCCGAAAATGATAAACAGCTGTCTACGTCATAAAACGTCAGAAAAATGGAGTCGTCGAGTCGAATTCTACCCGACTACTGTCATCACAAAGACCGCATTTTATCTGCTCCCAGACATTTTCTTCGACGACAGAGGAAAGAAATGAAGCCAATGATACTGTTAAGAATCTTACAGTCTCCCCTAGTTTAGTTCTTGATGATCACGAACCGTAGGGACCGTGCCTTGGCAATTGCAACGTTGAAGATGTCAACGGCTTAGTATTTCCAAAAAGAAGGCTACTGCGTTGTTCTCTTGAATAATGAAGGAGATATTTGGAGTTTCTTAGGCGACTTTAAATGGAATTATGGAAGTATGGCGATTCGAGTATATAGTCAAGGTTAATCGAAGACACAGTATTACGCAAATTTTGGAATTTCGAGTGGATGTTCATAGGATTACCGGTGTACAGGCTCTAGCTGGTGTACAGGAGGTCTTTCAGAGTATCCAGGATCCTTTTTTTGACTTTGAAATAAATATTCACAAGAGCAATATTCTGTCAACGAGTTTCGTA
>CAUJGJ010000004.1:1525111-1540111 GCA_963170055.1 Halisarca cf. caerulea
GGTCTGTCAAGATAACCCTTCATTACCTGTGGTCCTCTCATCACAACTTCACCAACTTTATCGGATGGCAGTGGCACACCAGTTTCTTTGTCAATGATGGCGACCTCAGTATTCGGAATGGGTGGACCAATACTACCTGGCTTGCAGGTATTTTTCGGATTGCAATGAGCAACTGGACTGGTCTCTGTCAAACCGTACCCCTGATGAATGACAACATTCTTGCCGAGTCTTTCTCTAGCAGTCATTGCAATTGCACCAGTCAATGGTGCGCCTCCACAAAAGATCTGACGTAAATGAGAAAGCTGATATTCATCCACTAGGGGGTGTTTGGCTACACTGTTAAAAATGGAAGGTGATGATCACACTAATTAGGGTGTGAAATTTTTGAAACTGTCAGCACTCCATTAATGGGGTGAATTTCACTCCAACAGGGGCGGAGTGAAAATCACTCTGTATATACTGGTGACAATCACCTGCACATTCATGTTGAAGGTCACCACCACAAGTTAGTGACACCATAATATATTGTGTGCACATGCATAGCATGCCATTGCTATAATAATTAATACTATAAATCATGATCTCACAGTGACTGTACATTATTGTAAAAACTTGACTGCATTCATTCACCATAATAGGTACATTGCCAATAGCAATAATACTTAGTCTAAATGCAGCATAAAGATATACACAAAAGCCTTAAAAAGTACATTGTCAAGTGAGTAACTATAAAAATAATAAATAAAGATGTCTCAATTGAGGTGAAGGTGGTTCAGGAATTTACATGCAAGCTAAAGCCCTAGACGTAAAAAGAGTTTACTAATGTTTTGCTTCTTACTAGGCCGTGTTTGCAATAAAAGATGCTCAAAAAACTGATAGTATGCATTAGCCCCAGTGGTGTACGACAAATTGAATACAAAAAAAGTGGAAAAAAGAAGGGGAATTGCATGAGTGTTCTTACTGGCTTTCATCAAAATTTTCTTTTCCAACACAACATACACATCTTGGATCCCTTCTGACATGGAACCAACAGCCAGTAAGAGAGGCTGGTTGCTATTGGCAGCAGCTGCTTCTCTTGAAATATCACAGTTTGCCTATATATAGGTAGTAATACATACACAATAATAATATTAGTGGTATACCATTTCAGTGTGTACAGACTCATCCAGCGTGTACGTACATAAGTACTCAGCCAGCATGTACATACTATACTCAGCCAGCATGTACGTACATATGTACTGAGCCAGCATGTACATACTATATATACTCGGCCAGCATGTACATACTATACTCGGCCAGCATGTACATACTATACTCGGCCAGCATGTACATACTATACTCAGCCAGCATGTACATACATACGTACTCAGCCAGCATGTACGTACATATGTATTCAGCCAGCATGTACATACTATACTCAACCAGCATGTACGTACATACGTATGTACTCACCCAGCATGTACAGACTATACAAGCATGTACATACATCCGTATGTACTCAGCCAGTATGTACATACTATACTCAGCCAACATGCTATTGATGTAGATTAGTGATTCAACAGGCTACATGGTAGTGTCTGGCCCAGTCAGTAGTAACCTGGTCCTAACATAAAACAAACAACAAATAGTAAACTTACAGGTACAATCTTCATAACTCTCGAATGCTCTGGCTTGCTTCTTGGATCCACTAGAAGGTAAGACAGTATCACTCCTGCCAACAATGTATTTGTACCTAATAGTGTAGATACATAATAACCATGAAATAATATAAAATACTGCAATGATTATGGTATAATCTAAAGAGCATCTTATATCATTACATAATATTATAATACTCGGTGCATGCAGGATACCACATGCCTGATTCATATGCATATGGATCACAACAAAATTAAACAAACATAGTTGTTCGTACCTTCATCGTTGCTGTCATTGTACTGTTGTATCCAGTAATCCACATGCACATTCTTCTCTTTCCGTGCAGCTTCTAGAATTTGTGGGACACACTCAAGCCAACGGAGCTTGCACTTAAGAAATGTCTTCTTCTGTGGTTCCACAACCCTGTCAAATTCCTCAATCATCTGCATGTGGTGGATATGGGTGAAACATTGAAAAGAAAAACATGTATCTGACAATAATTAGTACACGTAATATGTATGTACACTTTTACAGAAAACAATTATTAATAAGATGTCAATGAAGCAAGAGGAAAGTTACAAGTCAGAAATACACGTAGCATTTTACTTCCTCACCTCTGTCTCCTTTCTCAAAAAGGGATATGTGTCTAGAAACGAACAAATTGTATAGAGAGTGGCTGTGTCTTCCAGCTTTAAACGTCTAAATGCAAATGTTCGTTTCATCAAGTCCTGAACCGCACTGGGATCTGGATTTTGCTGGATAAAATAGTACATACATATATATATATATATACATGTACATACATTGACATCATACTACAATAAATATACACATACAGTTACATGAACCCATAAAGTATAGCTTTTAATGCCAATACTTTAGCACACACAAAGCATGTGACTAAGTGAGGTGGAAGACAATCCCTGCACGCACACTAAAAATGAAAAAAAAAAAAAACTTCAAGTTACCTGGCGGGATAATGATTGAAGCATCTTCACATTTCTGGAGTGTGCCTCTTCATCTTCCCCAACAACAATGCAAGGATGAGGCATCACAAGAGGTCTTGCATCTTTGGGTGGCTTCTTTGCCAAAGGATGGGGTATACTATTTGCTGAGTATGGAGACGGAGGCTGGGGTCGTTTGTATGGTCTTCTCAAGTACTTCAGTCTTTCTGTCAATCCGACTACAAGATACCCCTACAATCATGGCACAAATACATACTTATGTACATTGTACAAATTAATCAGCTGTTAATATTAATACATCATGTCATGCTTTAGCAAACATATATGCAAACATACAGACAATACCATGCATCATGCACAAACAGACCATAATCTATATTAGTCATACATATCCTGTCTAGGATTGCTTTACAGTGGAGATCAACTTACAAATCCAGTCCCACAAGAAGATTCCAGAAAAGGATATTTACGAATGCATTGCAATGCAACATGGTGCTTCTCTTCCGATGTTGGGTAGCTTTTATAACTATACACACTTGCAGCAACTTCTGTTATAAACTTTGTTAATGCTTTGCCAGATAGGCTACCAGCCTGAAGTCCACTGTTAACAAGTGGACTGAAGTTCTGTGGCAGGTTAAAAGGTCTTGGTAGCAGAGCTTCGTACTGGCTCTGAGACTTAGTCTTATTACGTATACTCTATATAATAAGTGCAGAACAGAAATATATATGAAAGATGTATGTAAGTGGATATAATATACATGCATTTCACATGCAATAGAATTAAGATAAACCAATTGTTCATAAGCAAAGGCAATGCATACATGCATGAAAGTAGCTAGGTTTCCATGAGCGTATGTGGTATGTACTTACTTCAACTTCCATGACTGGACCTTGTTTGGGTGGAGATTGCTCAGCTGGCATCTGCATGGCTGTAGACAATGTAGCTGGAGATTGGGATGAGACATCATCATATGCAATAAGGCTGGACTGTGCCAATGGAGTTGAAGATGCATGCGGAGGCATTTCCATGGATGATGATCCTACCAATGAAGTCTAAAGAACAGCAGCATGGTACACAAGTTTTGAACACTACAGTAACTATTCACTATAGCAATCTTTATGTACTATAATTCAAACGTACAATATTATGTAAACTAATTCTAGGGGTGTATTGACGAGTGCATGTACTTGTAAATACATAAGTACACATAAAATTAATATACATACGCATGCATATGTGATACTCATATGTATACCTATAGTCTAAGATATCAATCAAAAGCAGAAATTTGTATTATACTGATTAGCCAAGGATCTAAACTGTGGGTTCATACAAATTTGATACTCTGAACAATCAACATATTATAATATTCTATTCAAACAGTCAAAACACACAAACAAACCTCCTGAGGTTGGCATGCTAAAATTGGGGATTCAGTGATGGACTCCGCATTCACTGGTCCAGGAGTGTTCTGACACGGACTATGTGGAAGTTCGGGCAGTTTCTATAAACAAAATATTAAACACAATATGACTGATCATAGTAACTCCATCTACATATAGATTCTGTATATACTGAGCTGCAAACATGGCCAGCATCACGGTGTAATATTATATTAATTTTGTCTTGCAAAGACATGAATTATATTTTGGGAAACAGAATCAGAATTACAGTGGAATCTATAGCTCTTACAGCAAACAGTCCTAATAGTAAAACTCTCCTTGTGGGTCCAGATAGATTGCCATGCATGTAAAAATAATAACCTCTTAATACGTAGTTTAACCCTCTACAACAAACTGTCAGTTCCAAAGAAAAGTCCGTTATAGAGAGGTTCCACTTTATGCGTTATATATATATACGTACTATATACGATCACTTCTCCAAATGCACGTAATTTCTAACTATAATAAGTAATGAAATGTACACAATAAACTCAAAACTAAGGGCTTGGACAATTTAATATAGTGCTCACACTGACTCACCGATAGAATAACTTTAATTTTCTGTTTGTCTTCCGCTACAAAATCGTTCTCGATATCAATCCAGTCTTCAAAGTCTACCACATACTCTTGGATTATAACTTTGGCTTCTCCATTGCCGTCCAAAAATAGGTTCCTTGCCCTCTCTAAAAGTAAATCCTTGTCGGGTTCCGTAGCAGAGGGTGGTCCGATAGTAGCTAGCTTCTTGTGGTCACCGAAAATGAGCAGAATCTTCCGCATCCTGGCTTGGCTCTATTCGCGAAAGGTGAACAGAATACAGGCTGATCTTACACCTCTTCACATCCAGTGTTGGAATTGCGACCTACGTTACGACATATTAGCACTATAAAAGTGCTAAATCGTGATCTGAAGCATAAGTGTCATGTCTCAGTTCGGGAACGCTGCCAACTTCAAGTTTATCTGCTCCTTTTGTGGAAAACACGCAAGTAAGTTTTTTCTCCCCATTCTTCGACACATCGGTGAAGTTCACCAATTCGAGCCGAACTTTTCAATCATATGTGGACTTAATGGATGTACCAAGAAATATACCTCGTTCGGCGGGTATAAGACGCATCTCTATAGAAAGCACAGGGATTACGTTGTTGATCACTCTAGCCATAGACCCTCATGCTCTAGCTGGGCTGAGAATCGTCCTGCAGCTGTTGACCATAGGTCTCATGACCCAGTGGAAACGTTGGAAGAAGAAAAGTAAGTTTCATAACATACAGACTATATTGCGCAATATATATATATATATATATATATATATATATATATATATATATATATATATATATAATATGTACGGACCCGTGCATTAACATACGACGGGTATGTAGTATAGAATATCTATGGTTGCACGTACAATTATTGCAAGTTCCCTTCCCTATTCCCATATCTCGACCAATATCCTGTGCATGTAAGATTTATCTGTCTATCTATGCATCTATTTATAGCTATATATCAGTGCAAATGACATGCAGTAGGTATATCAAGCACATGCATAACCATATTATTTTTAATTGAAAAGGGGAAAACATGGCTACACAAAACTGTCATCATAGATACTGGGAAATTTACACAGAATGATAATAGTATACATTCTCAATTTTAGTGACATAATGATGAATTGTCCAGTGACCAGTGATTTAAGTGAAAAGAATGATGGAAGTCCCATGAAGCGAAGTGTGGCACTATTCTTGATGAAAACAAAAAATGAGTGCCGGCTGACACAATCAGCAATGAACGACATCACCCATGCAACAGGAGAACTTTGCCAGGTGGTAGTTAGAAGAATGAAGCGATCTATGACGGAAATGGTTGAAGAAGACTCACACATGGATCATGATAACAAACGGGCATTGTTGGACAAGGTGAATGACATTGAGATTAATCTCTTTCAAGGCCTTAACAGCGAGCACCTACAAGAGAAGTATTATAGAGAGAAATTTGGATACATGGTCAGTTTGTAACTAACTCACAATGCATACACCTAGTACAGTGTAACCTCGGTAGATTACACTGTACTAGGTACATATTAGGTACAGTATATTAGAGAGGTCCAGGACCTATAATATTATTTAGTCAAACTCTGTTAGTAAGTACCAGGGTTAGTGATTACTAGTGCGTACTTCAGATGGTGAGTACTTATTTTGCCTTGAAGTTCCCTTGAGGGTACTTACTATCCAAGTTCTGCTGTACAGCAAATATACAGAGCATCACTAGAAACTATAGTGTAAAGAGGGTTTTGTTTAGAGGGGTTTCACTGTTTATGGTTCCATATACACACATGCAGGCTCCTCAAGAAAGGATTTTGGGAAGGAAAATGGTACAAAAAGGAGGATAGATGCAAGAAGAAGTGGATAAATTTTACCATATCCCCCTACTGGATTCAATAAAGCAACTACTAGGAATGGAAACTGTCAAAGAACATGTACGTTTCAGTACTATTATATGTATCAAAAGCAAGTACACCTATGTAGATCTCTATGCATCTACATTGTGCATGAGGTACATTTCAATATTATTCATTGGTTTTCTATAGGTTCACAACCCACACTTCTCTAAGGATGGCATAATGCTGGATTTCTGTGACAGTCCCACCTTCAAGGAGCATCCTCTATACAAGGACGAACCAACATCACTACAGATACAGCTCTATTATGACGACGTGGAAGTAGTCAATCCTCTTGGGGCAAATACCAAAGTGCACAAGCTAGGTAGGCACACCATACTTGCTGTAAATTGTATTCATCCATGGGAATGGTGACCGCAAGTATGGTAAAATTATGGGTCATGTACATACATACATACATACATACACATAGGCTTATTCATAAGGATTCAAACAATAATAGTGACATCAATCCTTGGTGACTTGTAGGTCTGTTTTATTACACCCTGGGTAATTTACTTCCCAAGTTTCGGTCACGTCTCCAAGCCATCCAGCTTCTTTCTGTGGTCAAGGTACAGCACATCCAATCCTATGGAATAGATGCCATCCTGACTCCTACCATTGAGGCTATAAAAGAGATGGAAAAGGTATGTATGCCGTTAAAATTAATGTACATAACACATACATACAGTACGTGCATACACCAGTGCATGTATACCCCTAGATATGTATGTACACACACTTATAGATTTACAATTCCACTCAGAATGGGATTGTGCTTGGTGACCACTTATACAAAGGAACATTAACATTGATATCGGCTGACAACCTTGCATCTCAACTACTTGGTGGGTACAAGGCACTCAATTCAGCCTTCCGTAAATGTCGCCACTGTATGGCCACTGATGAACAGATGCAAAATAAAGTAAGTGCGGCAGGTTGCAGCATGTGTATAAATATGTCTTCCCATGCATGCATGCATGGTGTGTGTGTGTGTGTGTGTGTGTGTGTGTGTGTGTGTGTGTGTGTGTGTGTGTGTGTGTGTGTGTGTGTGTGTGTGTACACACACAGAGTGCTTAAGAGTGTGACTACAGCATTAAACTTTCTGCAATTTCAGTTTCATGAGAAAGAATTTCAACTTCGTACAAGAGACACTCACCTAGCACAATGCTCCAGCTTGCAGGGTCCCTTACATCAGCACATAGCCACTACTTATGGGCTCAATCGAGATTCTTTACTCAATTCACTGCACTTTTTCCATACCACCGAGGGCCTCATTCCGGATATTATGCATGATATCCTAGAGGGAGTACTTCCTCTTGCCATCAAGTACCTATTGAAACACATGGTTGATTTGAAGCTGGTGACTGTGAGTGAGATCAACAGCAGAATTGACAGATTTGACTTTGGAGTCATTGAGTCGGCTAACAAGCCACGAGGTAACATAACAAGTGCTCAATTAAATGGGGATCACATAAAACAGTCTGGTGAGTCTCAACAACATAAACAATGTGTAAATAAACAGCATATTGCACATCTTTATATTATCACAGCTACAAAGATGTGGTGCCTTGGAAGGTACATACCTTTGTTGCTAGGGGGGATGTGATTGGAGAATGTGATGAGAACTGGGAGCACTACCTCCAACTCCTGTCAATTATGGACTATGTGTTTGCCACCAGTACATCCTCCGACATTGCTGAGTATATACGAGGGATGATTGAGGACTACCTGCAGACATGGAAGGAACTCTATCCTGATAGGAGTATAATTCCTAAGATGCACTACATGGTACATCTACCCACTTGGATGTCTAGGTTAGTCAGTTATGTGGGAAATTTAATTCAACTGTAATCATTGACAAG
The DNA here is from genome assembly GCA_963170055.1 of Halisarca cf. caerulea. NCBI lineage: Eukaryota > Metazoa > Porifera > Demospongiae > Chondrillida > Halisarcidae > Halisarca > Halisarca cf. caerulea. The sequence goes on from CAUJGJ010000004.1 coordinate 1,533,454, forward strand.
TACATGCATACAGAATGTTTGACAGGTACCCATTTTTCTTGTTGGCCAACATGCAGATATGGCCCCCTAGTACATTTCTGGTGCATGAGGTACGAGGCCAAGCACAACTTTTTTAAACGTCTAGCTGGGATAATAGGGAATTACACAAACCTACCCTATACACTGGCCAAGAGACATCAACAAAATCAATGCTACAGAATGCTAAACCCATCAACATTCCTAACCCAAGAAACCAGCTATGGGAGAGGTTAGATTTAATGCATCAATACGCATGTTATGTTCAACAAAGGAATTGATATACATATTTGTCCGCAGTGACCATGGAAAGTATCACTGAGATTGAGTGCAGTCAAGAAGTGCAGGAAAAAGCAAACTTGTGTGCAGATTCAAGAATAGCAGGGTAAGCACAACAAATTCTAACTTTTAATGACACAGAGTAGCATTTTCATTATTCACTAATGCTTAGTACATTCCTACAACACCATTCCGATTTTCCTACAGAGTGTGCCGAATCACATAGTGGTACAACATACCGGGTAGGGGACATTGTGGTAACCGGGAAAGAAGGTGGTGAGCCTGTGTTTGGCCGTATCATGAAGATCTTCTATGAACAGAAGGAGGATCAATGCATTCTTATTGTAAACACAATGAATTCATATTACTACTACCTTTACCATGCCTACCATGTAACACCAACATCACATCAGCATGCAATTACACCATTAGAACTTGCACACTTTCGCCCTTACAACACACACACTTGCTTTGATTCTAATTTAAGCACTCATCAGTTTGTATGTACTAAGCATCATATTTTGTAAGAACACATTGCATTAACTTTACCTGAATGAATGAGATTAACCTGCATGGTCAAATGATATGGATTGTCACAGTGTTTTCTTAACCCATGTTGGTATAATAGTTAGAAACTTAAATCATGAAAACTAAAGTAGTATCCATATGATAATACAACATGCACTGCAGTAGTAAAACAGTCTATAAGTACGTATGTAGCATCATAGATACTATCTTTGCATGGTAGCATATAACTGCAGATGCTTTTCTGTAAAAGGAGGACTATCAACACACAAGTACCTCTGGCTGAATTTTTGAGACAAGATGTTTGTCACGAGCTCATATGCATTTGTTAGGGTGGAATTTGTGGGGAAGGGATTGAACTCGGATTGAACTGTCTTTTGGTATTAGTCTGGAGGCGGCACGCTGTATCATAACATAGCTGAGGAGGACCTCCTTGAAAACCCGTCAATTCGACTGAATAAGGCATTTTCTCCAAATAATTAAAAATACAGTACAAAAACAAAGAGCTCGAAGCGCGCTATGCAACCATAGACACGGAAGCAGAACATGCATGTATCATACAGGAGTGGTTTAGGGAACCTGGACACTAGATCAATTAATAGTGAGATTTAAATCTATTTCGAACAGTAAATAGACCAATAAATGTCATACCTGCACTTTTGACAGCGAAAATCCTCGAAGACGATCAGGTCTACAGCTGGAAGTGCACGTGGGGCATCCATTTTTTTCCCCAGGCACGAACAGAGATAGGCGAGGCGGAGATAGGCTATAATTATCGGAGTGGCTATTGACACCGATTTATCGGTGGTGATTTTAGTTACAGAACTACTATTACCACCGGAGGTGGTACAGAGCGTCACAGATCGATAATATCCACCAACCTGTAAATCTTGCTGATATTGCGTACAGTCTAAACCACAGCTAGTTAGAAATTTCCATAGCGGCTGCACTACATTTTCTTTAAATTCGCAGACCCTAATCGCTTCATACGAATGTGACGGTGTACGACTACCGTCATGTGAGTAGCACGTGACTCATAACGGCGGCAAATGCGATGGATGTTGGACAAGAGTTTGGATGTTTTTCAGACTTCGAAGCTGCTTTAAATAGTGTACGGAAGGAAGGAAATCATCCTTTGCGAGTTTTTAATAGCCAGACAGGCAAGGATTATAATAAAAGGCGAGGCCACGTGGACACCGTAGACGAAGATAAATTTCGATTCACTTATTATAGTGTGAGGTGTGTACATTATGGGGATGCAAGACATCGTGGTAAAGGTATAAGACCAAACCAGCGGACATTTGCAATGGGATGTGAAGCTAAAATAACAGTTTCTTACAACAAGTGAGTGAAATGTGCTGATTCAAGTTGCATATTTTTACACTGAACAGTGTGGACATTTAACTTAGGCTATGTATATGATGCAGTAGTATCAATTATCTGGAAATGGAGAATAGTATTAATAACAGTTTATTGCACTAAGTGTGCAATGCTGTGTGTCTTAAATGTACAGGCCTGGGAAGCTACATTGTCAACTGTCACTTCATATCAGGTTTGTTGATATACTCAATGCAGGTTAATCAAGAAACTGCTTGTCAGAGAATGTGTCTTGACCCATAATCATCGAGTTGGTGCTGAGATTTTATCCCACTATCCCTCAAGCCGGAGGCTAAGCCAGCCAGAGCAAGAAGAAGTAATGGCCATTCTTTCTCTTCACCCCAACAACAAGCATCTGAAAGAAATGATCCGGAAAAAGTTTGGCAAGCTCACAACACTGAAGGACATCCAGAATTTAAAAGCAAAAGTGAAAGAAAAAGCCCGCCATGGATTGCAAGATGCCCAGCTACTTCTGGATTGCCTCCAAGAAGCCCTAGATCGTGATAAAGCAGCAAGGGGTGGTTTGATTGTCAATGAAGACCATGTCCTTGAACTGTTTTATTTTCAAAGTGGTCACATGAGAAAGCTTTTCGGAAAATTTCCTGAAATTCTCCTTGTAGATGGTACCTACAATGTGAATGGTCAAGGGATGCCCTTGTATTGCATAATGGCTGAAGATGGTTATGGACATGGGCGAGTAGTTTTCTTTGCTGCGACAACAGAGGAAGATGCATCACACTTACAGAAAATATTTCAGTCCTTCAAAGATGAAAACTCAGCATGGCAGTCTGTACGTGTTATCATTGTTGACAAAGATTTCAGTGAATGGAAAGTGCTCAGAGAAGAATTTCCCTCTGCAACAGTGCTGTTCTGCCAATGGCATGTGATCAAAGCCATGTTTAAGCACATTGCTGACTGTGGAATTGAGAAGTCCATGCGTGACAAGGCTAGAGAAACAATAAAATGTTTAGTATATGCAAAGGATGAGTCTGAATATGATCAGCTCAAGGAAGAATTGTTTGAAGCTACAAATGCTAAATTTAAGAAGTATTTTCTAGCTAACTGGGAAAGTTACCAGGAAATGTGGGTAACGTTCAAGAGGGATAAGTATGTGCACTTTGGAAACACAACAAACAATCGCCTGGAGAGTAACAACCAAAAGCTCAAAGATGTAACAACACGCACATCTACGCTCTCAGAAATGTTCCAAAATGTTCTTCTTTTCGCTCGTACCTGTGAATCTGAGTACAAGCATTCTTCATTTACAGAAGAATTTACAACTGCTAGTGTTGTGGGTAACACACTTATTGATGAATGTGTCCCAGAAATTAAATCAGCCTGTACTCAGTATGCTGCTGCAATGTTGGTGGACCAGCTTAAAATTGCACACTCTGTTGATTACCAGGTACTAGTGGCCAAGAATGAAGGGATGGAGATGCTGGAGGTTCAAAGCCCAAATGGGAGTTTACACATGGTAAATCAATGTAGTGAAATGGGCAGTGTTTGCTCTTGCAGTTTCCACAAAACTATGTGTTTACCATGTCGACACATGTTTGCTGTTCAAATGCACCAAAAACGTCCTTTGTTTGATTCAAAGATGATTGTGGCACGGTGGCAGAAGCAATACCAACTACTTGAGATTCCAATGGAAGATGATATCCATCATGACCCAGATGATAACAAGCAGGATATGCAAGTGTTGTCTATGAACAATAATAGTGTGTCACTGCTCAAAAACACTCTCACTCAAACTCAAAAATATAGAAAAATGCAAACTCTGTGCCAAAAATTGGCGGCTATGGCTTCATTGTGTGGGATGGCAGAATTCAGAGAGAAGTATGCAGAAGTAAATCTCCTCATAAACTATTGGGAGTCTAACACTCAATTTGTTTTTGCCCCTACTGAAGACAAATTCAACATGGATTTGAGTGTTAAGCCCACTTCTTTTTCCACACAGCCTCCCATAGAACAACCCCCAGATGCAGGGTCAGAACCAGTTAATCATTTGTCGAACACAGGACCAATCTCTCACTCGTCAGACACAAGACCAATCCATCACACATTAGACGCAGGACCAAGCCATCACTCGTCAGACACAGGAACAATTCATCATTCGTCGAACACAGGATCAATCCATCACTTATCAGACACAGGAGCAATCTCTCACTCGTCAGACACAGGACCAATCCATCACACATTAGACACAGGACCAAGCCATCACTCGTCAGACACAGGACCAATAGTCCATCACACTTTGGACGCAGAACCAGGCCATCACTCATCGAACACAGGTCCAGTTAATCATTTGTCGAACACAGGACCAATCTCTCACTCGTCAGACACAGGACCAATCCATCACACATTAGACGCAGGACCAAGCCATCACTCGTCAGACACAGGAACAATTCATCATTCGTCGAACACAGGATCAATCCATCACTTATCAGACACAGGAGCAATCTCTCACTCGTCAGACACAGGACCAATCCATCACACATTAGACACAGGACCAAGCCATCACTCGTCAGACACAGGACCAATAGTCCATCACACTTTGGACGCAGAACCAGGCCATCACTCATCGAACACAGGTCCAGTTAATCATTTGTCGAACACAGGACCAATCTCTCACTCGTCAGACACAGGACCAATCCATCACACATTAGACGCAGGACCAAGCCATCACTCGTCAGACACAGGAACAATTCATCATTCGTCGAACACAGGATCAATCCATCACTTATCAGACACAGGAGCAATCTCTCACTCGTCAGACACAGGACCAATCCATCACACATTAGACACAGGACCAAGCCATCACTCGTCAGACACAGGACCAATAGTCCATCACACTTTGGACGCAGAACCAGGCCATCACTCATCGAACACAGGTCCAGTTAATCATTTGTCGAACACAGGACCAATCTCTCACTCGTCAGACACAGGACCAATCCATCACACATTAGACGCAGGACCAAGCCATCACTCGTCAGACACAGGAACAATTCATCATTCGTCGAACACAGGACTAATCCATCACCCATCGGACACAGAACCAATCCATCACACATTAGACGCAGGACCAAGCCATCACTCGTCAGACACAGGAACTATTCATTATTCGTCGAACACAGGACCAATCCATCACTCAATAGACACAGGACTAATCCATCACCCATCGGAGACAGGTCCAGTCCATCACCCGTCAGACACAGGACCAGTCTATCACCCATCGGACACAGGACCAATCGATCATTCATCAGGTACTCAGGTATGTATATATATGCATATTGTACACCCGTGTCATGTATGCATGGCATGATGCATAATGTATACAAATGTTACAGTTCGTATAGGAATGTCTGGATAAAATAAAAATATTATTATGATAGTGTTATGCAATTGTAATAATTATTGTTCTATAGGAGCAAGGAGATCAAAAGGAGCAAAGATTGTCGCTTTCCATTTTAAGAGGGAAAATGAAGATCAAGCCTCACATTAAATCAAGGGGACGTCCAAAGAATACTGGTAAGGTATGGCCTAGGAAGACAGGAAAGCAAAGGAAAAGCTCACCAAGTGCAGCTCTGAAGGAGAATATTCAGCCCAAGACAGTTTTAGACAATTTGAAAGATAATTCTTTTAAGAATCTAAAACAATGTGACTCAGTGGATTGTCTTCCAAAGATGAAGAAAGCCAAGCCCAATCCATCAAAGAGCACAACTTCAAAAAAGTTAGTTGCAACACACACTCTTAGACTAGCTTCACAGAGAAAAATCAAAGCTCCACCATGTCCACCTAAGAAAGGTAAATCATTACCAAATGAAGCTCTGACAGAGTGCATTCCCAGCACTTCAGTCCAAACAGTTCAGAGAAAGAAAGTAGGACCTATTCACTGCCCTGGAACACCGGCCTATAGAGCAAGGGTAAGGAGACAGCACAGTCAGAAGGAAGTTATTGCTAGCGTGGATCTTACCAATATGGTTGATGTTCCTGAATTGGGAGATACTAGCGACATTCAATCTGTCATTTATATTGGCAATGAAAAGATTACTAAAGCTGATTTACTACGCCTTCAGCAAAAGGGCCGTTGGTTGAATGATCGTCTCATCAATGCAGGTATGATACTTTTGAAGAATAAGTTTCCTCACATTGGTGGGCTACAGGATGTCATTCTTAGAAGAACACTGTGTTTTGATTGTGATGGTACTCCATTTGTACAGATTTTAAATACTAAAGAGTCACATTGGATTTGTGTCACCAACATAGGATGCAAGCCAAACTCAATAAGAGTTTATGATAGTATGAAAACAGGGGATGTACCTCTCCAGACCAAAGAATGTATAGCAGCTCTCTTAAATTGTCAATCCAGAGTCATTTTTGTTTTATTTCCAGATGTTCAGCAGCAGACCGATGGTGCAAGCTGTGGACTTTTTGCTTTAGCATTTGCTTATACACTTTGTGA
>CAUJGJ010000004.1:1547611-1610111 GCA_963170055.1 Halisarca cf. caerulea
TCACACGGGGGGTCTAAAATTTTAAAATTCTAGACCCCCAGGGGGGCCTAGAACGAGGGGGGGGGCAAAATGTTAGGACACCGTTTCGAAGGTAAAAGTCGTATTCCTGTCAGGATTCGTCCGCACAACAAATATGGCGTCTCGTAGGCTTGTATACGGGCCATTTTCGTAATTTCGCCAGAGGAGCCCTACAGTCTCTTTCCAGATCCTACAGTTGACGATCGTGAACAGTTGCCCGCAGTCAGTCACAGCGTGTGTCAGTGAACTGCGAACGAAAAATCGGCCTACTTTTATTCTAATAAGATTATGTTGTGGATGGACATATGTATCATGCAATGATTATTGCTGCACTCTATAAGTCAGTTTACATGCTCTTCCATACACATGCACAATCACCAGGCACTCGCTCAGGCATGTATGCAAGCTGGTATTATAAAAAACACCCGTGCAAGCGCACGCACACACACACATGTATGCACGCACACACACACGTTTGCACACACACACACACACACACACACACACACACACACACACACACACACACACACACACACACTCACACACACATTTGCACACACTAAACACACACACACACACACACACACACACACACACATTGGGCATAAGATCGCAAGTGCTGAGTCGTTTTAGTGACGTTTTCTGTTGTCATTGTAGGTCCGTCGCTTGCTCATATGTGACCAGATTGGATGTTAACTAATTCTTCATGCAGAATTTTAGTCTTCTGCTATGGGGTGCCACATCATAGAACAAGCTATATTACAATTTACAACAACGCTGGATATGGAACATTTTAATTTGCTACCATCCTGAGTTACAAGTAGTAAATTAAATGTTTTTTTTTGGGGGGGGGGGCAATTTCACTAATCTGGTCTTAATTCCAAAGGAAATGGCAAAACACCCATGCAGCAATCATCATGGAAATGTTAGCAAAATATACAGCTATAGCTATTGCGATTCAATGAATCATGTGAAAAGTATCCTATAGAAAGCGTGGAATTTCCCCATTCAGCACCCTAAGCACTTCGTTTCCCTCTTAGCTCTCAGGGCTTCATCCTGTATGTGATAAATTTAATGACAATTTAAGCCATCAGATATTCCTAGTGCATACTTCTTTCCCGTAATGAATGAGAACCTTGATAATAAAGCTACGAGCAGCTGCATAAAGCAGCCAGGAAATTTCTCTCCCGAAATAGTAACTGCGTTAGACATCTAGGCTCCACTGTACTCTATGCTCAATAAAGCATTGTTATATAAGCATTATACTAGGTTGCTGACTGACCACCAGGGGCTATGGGCCACAATACACACACATTTCAAGGGACATAGTCAATTGCCTGAGGAGTAAAAAGTGGATAACCTATGGCTATAATAGATTATCTGATTCAAAAGTACGTAAATGTAAATACAGTGGGCGCTGGTTTATCCGACCGCGCTTGTTGCTCATAAAATGTGTCGGATAAACCAGGTGTTGGATAAATCAGGGTAAATAGTACACAGAGTGGTGATGGTGATGATTTGCAGCAGAGTGCCGGATAAATGAGGTTTCCGGATAAACCAGTGTCAGATAAACCAGGTGTGACTGTATATAAGTACACCAGTGAAAACTGATTTCGTAACAGTCACGGAGACATGGAATTTAAATACCATCTAAACACTGTCACAGATCATATCCATTTGAACAACATTACACGGAAACGAGTACAACAAATAATATTTTATATTCCAATTAAATAAAATTTTCCTATACGTGCAGTTCAAACAGAACATGCAAAAATAATGGCCAACTGTGTCTTTCACAAATCATCATACATACTATAGACACCATATCATAAACATAAGAGAAACAGTAATAAGTACACTTTAATCACAAACACTACAATCAGGATGGGTCACTCATTGACGATAACATTGTACAGAGGTCATTAATAGAGGTCTATTGGTGAGAATAAACAGTTACCCCATGTCACTGCCTGTGGTAGCCAGCGTTGATGTGCCACATTTTGATGCTGTGATCTGCTAATCCTGGGAATACATGATCTGAATTCGTTGCCATGGCATTGATGGGTTGTTTGGAGACACGTACCTTACCTATTGAGCAACGACGGTATGGGAAAACCACTGACACACAGAGTGTAATCATGAAAAGTAGGTTGCACAATTCACATGCATTAGGAATTACTATATAAAAAAACTCCATTAAAGAACACCTTTGAAATGCAGCCACCACCTTTAACAGGACACTGCTGCTTTGCCCCATTTGACATCCCTTCCATTTACATGAGTACACAGAAAACTCTGAAAAAGAACACCTCCATAAACATGACAGTTAAGGGTGGCCCCAGTGGTGTCCTTACTATGGAGATTTCACTGTATATGTATGACATTGTATCAAAAAGTACACATTCACATACAATCGTACACACACATCCACCAATCCAATCGTCTGATGCAAGAATGCATACATGTACATACACATGCAGGCAACACACACACACACACACACACACACACACACACACACACACACACACACACACACACACACACACACACACACACATACACCCCCCCCACACACACATGCACACACACATGCACACACACACTTACCATATAAGTCAATCTTCCCTGCATCTTTAAATGCCCAAACTTTCATCTCACCTCCCTTGCAACCACTGACCAGTGAGTGAGCACCAGGTAACATTACTAGAGATGTGATTGTGTTGGACTGAGCTCCATCTATAGACTGTATGTACGTATGTATGTGTGCGTGTGTGTGTGTGTGTGTGTGTGTGTGTGTGTGTGTGTGTGTGTGTGTGTGTGTGTGTGTTTGCGTGTGTGTACATCAATAGAAAGCAAAGAGGAAATAAGCAATTGCAGCAGTTGAGCAAATATACAAACATTTGCTCCCCATTTGATGAATAAAGCGCAAATAAGCATAATCCAAATCACAGAACAGACATGAACACAACAGATGTGAGATCATACAGAGGATTTTCATATTGTAGTCAATAGCTCTTTGGTGCACGGGCTAACAGACATCAATAAGCAGTGCATGTAGGAGGCTCCAGATGAGGCTGTGCACACCTCAAAAAAGGTGAAGTGCGGTCAACGGAGTAATCCTACCAAATTGTGCTGCAGCAGAAAAATACAGCACCGGTGGTTCAGGCTGGCCCTTGGTCAGGTAGCACACTGCAGCATGTGACACAGTACATGCATGCATTTGACATGTGTGCAAAATATAAAAACATAAGGCACACAAGTCTACATGCATACAAGCTGACAGTAAAACACATCACAGATGAATGTCACTAGTATTCAGCCCACAGTTATGCAGAAACACAAACATCTCACACTGGCCACCGTACCTGAATGATATTGTAGTTTGTCATACTCCACAGTTTGATGGTCACTCCACATGCACTGAACAGCACGTCTCCAGAAAGTGCCATTGAGGACACAGCATCATAGTGTGGAGGAGTCAGGGTCTGCATAGGGTACTGTGTGCACCGATGTGTGTGTGTGTGTGTGTGTGTGTGTGTGTGTGTGTGTGTGTGTGTGTGTGTGTGTGTGTGTGTATGTGTGTGTGTGGCCAGAAAATGATTGAAACAGACAGAAAACAGCAAATCGCAAGTACGTATACACTTATGTATGCATATTATGTACAGATGTAAAACAGAAAACAGGTGAAACTGAAAAAAACAAAAAAAACAAGACAGTCAAAACCCAGGTTAACACTATTTGGTTAAAAGATTTATTCTTGATTTTTCTCTCGTGGATTTGTTTTTTTTGATGATGATGTTATTCAAAATTTCTGGACTATTGTTTAAGAAAGACTCCGAAGAGGAAAACGAAGACCAAATGAAAGTACAACATGCTAACAGATATGAGCACAACTCACACAAGCGGATTCCTGTTCACCCAAACAATCCATCACTGTCCAGAGATTGTAGATCTGAGAGAAGGAAAGTGTATACAAGTGGAAAGTGTTAAGCGCAGAGGAATACATACTGTGTGTACTTATGTACACAGTACGTAACTCAAATGCATAAGCAAACGTATGCACACACACAAGCACACATAGACACACATGCATGCATATGACACTTACACACACACACACACACATACATACACACACACGCACACACACACAGACAGACACACACACACATACGTACGTACGTACACATACACACACAGACAGACAGACAGACAGACAGACAGACAGACAGACAGACAGACAGACAGACAGACAGACACACACACACATACATACACACACACAGTCAGACACACACACACACACACACACACACACACGCGCGAACACACACACACACGCGTGCGCGCACACACACACACACACACACACACACACACACACATGTGCACACCTTGATGTGTCTGTCCCTGGATCCAGTGACCATTGACTGCTTTCCTAAGATAAGAGACTGCACCAGGGCAGCATGACCTGACAGCTTACCAACACAACTCATCCTAAGGTAGGGGGAGGGACATACAGGAATATGAGCACTGTGCCATCTGCTGTAGGACTGACACTATGGAGTAAATGATGACATAGACTTCAAGACAGGTGGAACACAAACAACACAACACATCAGGCACAAGTGGAACATGTGCAAAAGTAGGATTGCTACAGGTACAAATGGTTACTGATAATATAATGTTGCTGTTACTCAGCCCAAGGCAGGTACTAGCGAGGACCCAATAAGAGACAAAATGAGGAACAGGTAATATTGCATGTACAGGATACATCGGCACAATAAAGATACGTAAATGCACATCCACACATACATGCATACATATACGTACATACCATACAGTACATGGGTAGTGTCGAGGGATAAAAATCCATGGTTTTCATGGTTTGAAGAATACCATAAAAATACTCACTCACTAAATTAGCATTAATGCAAGTTAAATTTGCCTTCTGGCACAAACAACATTTTTTTACAATGAATAATTAATCCAAATTTTTAGCGTCCACAAAAAATTAGCGCTTTAAAAATACTACGCATATGATGTACATGATCTCACTATATTTTATATGCACATCCACACAACAATATTATATCGTATAGTAGGAAATTTTTGTGGGGTAAATTTTCGTGAATGGCTCACTCCCCGAAACTCACAGATAATATTTCCGCGGATCCCCAAAATTCATGAGGCCACTTTTTCTAAGACGATGGTAGGAAAGTAGCGTTTGAGTGCATCGTGAGAACGAAATGACACAAGTCAAAGCCGTTTAGGACCATTTGCAACTCAGTCAAAGATTCGAGGTTACTTTTGCTTTCTAATGGGTCATGAAACTTTCAGGTGTGCACGCTCCGTCTGAACATTTTGTGTAAAGAAGGGAAAAGGCGACACATACATGTAGCACGAATAACTTTTCGAGAAACTGCTGCTACACAAAAGAACATTGGTGCAGGGGCCTAGCGTGTACGTACTACCTGAGCTCAAGGTAGATGTGGATATACATGTCTAGTTCTAAGAATTCACAGATCAAAAATTCCGCGAATGTTGGGATATCCGCAAAATCCATGGCAATTTCTTGCTATATAGTACATACGTTTGTATAATAATATATTCACATATGTATACGTACGTATATTATGTGATCTCAACAAGTAAACACCAACTATCACTCCCCTCTCTACAGACATTCTTACTTGCGAGTGTCCCATGCGAGCACACCAGTCCCTCCAGTGGTGAAGAGGTACCGTCCATCAGGAGTGGGCACCAGGTCCTGGATGGCTGTTGAGTCTGAGTCCACTCTACCCTGGTTGATGGTGCGCGCTGAACTGGCCTTTTCCCTAATGTCCCACACCTGGAGCAGTACACATGAATACAAAGGTGCACACACTCCTTCACCCACAAACACAGCACACTTGCCCAGACAACACACGAACAGGCCCACATGTGTACCTTGACTGTAGTCTGTGAAGTTGAGAAGACCTGGTTAGTGTGTCTGCAGTAAGTCACATTACGTACATAACTGGAATGACCAGTGAAGTGGCACATCTCACAGCCTTGCTTCAAGTCCCACACCTTCACTGTACGGTCTGCACATGAGGAGAGGGAGGAGGATAAGTACTGAATGAATGATAGGCAAATAAGAAACTCACAGTTATTAGCGAACAAAGTAACTGTAGTATGTGTACTCCTCTAGCAACATACGTACGAATGTACATGTTTACAACAGTGTCACACACAAAAAAAGAAAGAGCTATAACACAACACATGCACACACTAATCATAAATACTAGAACCACCAGGATTGGAAACTCACTATATAGATTACAGACTTGTATCCTCGGTTACCTGTATCGTATACTTCGTAATTTACACGGCATACAATAGTACACCAATGCCAATGGGCCTAGCAGCCTCTGTTCAATATTGAAACTATCTATGGTTAAGTAAGTCCACTGACTATGAACACTATATCAATCCACCTTCCAAACATAATTTGATCGATAGGCATACTGCTTCGCTACAAGTTTCATAGACAACAGGAAACAATAGTGCACAAAGACAGGGGTGAACAGACTACACTGATACAGTAATTGGCGTCCACCACCTACGTACGTAGATTAGTCACGTAGAATCTACTAAATCTGTTAGAATACATACAAAGCATTTGGTACAAACAACCTCTTGACCTCTTGTCGAGTGGCCCCTCGTGTGGGAGAGGTGGGAGGGTTGATGGTGGGGATGGAGAGGGGGTCACTGGAAGGGTCAGGATTCACAGTATGGGGTATTGGCATCCACACAACTATGGCAGTATGCAGTTACTCAAACACATGCATAAATGCATATCATTATTATAATATATGTACGTATGTACATATACGTAATAGTAAGTTACATAAATGGGAATAGAATACATATGTTCAAACAGATATCTGACCTTTGAACACACACACACATACAATGAGATGTTCTCTAATCCCTCTCCCCTCACCTGGATCCCTTCCTCTTCTTGACAATGGTTCCTGTGCCTCCTATTCCTAGTGACTCACTTGTACTGCCAGAACTCAGCTCAGGAGGAGTACTTGGAGCTGTGTGTGTGGGTGGGGGAGGGGAGGGGTGTGAGTGGGGATGAAGGGACGAGGGTGAGTTACAACAAACAGCTCAACAGTTTAACAGCTATAGGCAGCGTTGCACGTTTCAATAGCCTACTGCTACCAATCCTGACATTGCATATGCACACTACGTACATGCATTACGTACTGTGAGCAATAATTGCAGTACCTACCTACCTATGTACATCGTTGTTTTCTGCCTTGGTGTGCTACAGCTGCCATGAAGTGCTAACTAATTGAAAGAGGTCACACCAAGGCAGGACACAACGATTATGTGCCATGGTGAAGCAAAACAAGTGCAAAATGTGCCAATTACAAATGGATTTTGGCTGGGCAGGAGATTGACAAGGCCCTTGCTTGACCTGAGCTACACCAGAGTACCACGGGATTACATTGTGGATGTAATCCTGTGGTACTCTTTGATCCACCCAACTTTCATCCCTGCACCATGAGACATATGCACATATGTATACACATACAATATGTACTTTCAACGATGAAGGTAGTGTCTGCAATGTCTTGTGACATTGAAGAGGAATCCTGAGTGCCCTCGTCAGTGGAGGGGTACGTCCATGCCTCTCTAGTGGCAGAGGTGGTGGAGGTTGCAAGGAGGTCAGAGGGGAGAGCTGTCAGCCTGCGATTCTGTAGGGAAGAAACGAGACAGGAAACCATTGGGAATAACACATAAAATATGTATGCACATTCACATACGTATCAGAACAATGAGGACTTATGCAATATTTAGGAGTACCTAAGTACCATCCCAAGTACATACATACTGTGCGTACGTACTATCCAGGAGTATGTACTATGCAGGTGAACACATACTACTCAGGAGTACGTAGTGTACGTACTTACTACCCTAACTAGTTACCAGCCAACTTTAACTACCTTTACACAATCATTATACAATTTTTATAGAAAAATACAGTATGTCCAGTACACATAGTGTATACACACATACGTATGTAGGTACATACGCATACATACGAACACATGTACGAAGGTAAATAGGTAACATGCCACTGCGTACACAAACACACACAAGTACCTTCATCAACTTCTTGGCTGCTTTCTCCACTACATGGGCGTCCAGTGTTGGCATTCTCTGCTGATCTGGCTCTGTATCACTTGAGAAGGAGAGCTGAGGCTCCATTCCTGATGACTGGAGACGTCCTCGGTTCATCATATTGATCAGTTTGATTTGAGATTCCTTCTGCTTCAGTTTCATGGAGAGATCCTTCACTTCATTCGTCATCAGTTCTGCCTTCAAACCCTGTGTACGAACACAGTACTTACTCACACAGGTAAACATAAAGCAAACACACACACACACACACTGCACACACACTGCACACACACACACACACACACACACACACACACACACATACACACACACACACCCACACCCACACCCACACACACACACACACACACAAACACACACACACACACACACACATACACATGCACACACGCACATGCACACACAAGCACACACACACACACACACACACACACACACACACACACACACACACACACACACACACACACACACACACATTCACACACACACATGGTAGGTAACACTCACATAGCTTATGGCAGTGTCCAGGAAGTGCTCCAGTAGGTACTTGGCGTCTCTGACATGACAGTTGTGAATGATGGAGGATGCCTCCAAAGTGTCCCCATCTCCCTTGCTCTCCATCATGCACACAATCTCACTCTGTCTTTCAGTGATCATTTGAGCAATGTACTCCAGATTGGCTCTCACTAGAGAAAGTTCGTTGTCCAAACTACCAATGTAGTTCTCATCCTCTCCCTACACAGGAACCATACAAGAAGGCAAGAACTAATTTTGTGAACATATTCACGCAGATACGTACGTATGTGTGCACATATGTACATAAGTACGTACATTCATGCAAGCATGCACGTAAACATGCACGCATACATTTGTATATGCGCATCATACAAGCACCCACACCCCCCCCCACACACACACAAACCTGCTGAGTGGCAGCAGCAATGGCTGTTCTCATTTCCTCCATTTTCTTGTTGAGTTCATCTCTCCTTTTGAAGTTCCTGTCCAGCTCCTCCTCCATTCCGGCCACTGTTTGCCGCCAGCTAATGATGTCCCGAACCTTGTGTGGGGAACATGTGGAAGTGGTTAGCATGTAAACATGTACACAAGGAAAGTCAGTGGTGCCTGTCTATGAGGACCACTCCTAGTACAGTGGTGCCTGTCTATGAGGACCACTCCTAGTACAGTGGTGCCTGTCTATGAAGACCACTCCAAGTACAGTGGTGCCTGTCTATGAGGACCACTCCTAGTACAGTGGTGCCTGTCTATGAGGACCACTCCTAGTACAGTGGTGCCTGTCTATGAGGACCACTCCTAGTACAGTGGTGCCTGTCTATGAGGACCACTCCTAGTACAGTGGTGCCTGTCTATGAGGACCACTCCTAGTACAGTGGTGCCTGTCTATGAGGACCACTCCTAGTACAGTGGTGCCTGTCTATGAGGACCACTCCTAGTACAGTGGTGCCTGTCTATGAGGACCACTCCAAGTACAATATGACTTGCTAGACAGTCTCTGCAAGTGCCTGGGAGGAGGGGAGGGGAGGGACTCATTCTTGAGAGGTTAGAAGGAAATCTACACCCAATTATGTTACCACAAAAAGGATACTGGCCTGGGAAAATCACTATGACATGACCAATACACCACACACTAGTCCAGAATAGGTTGAAAAGAGTGCAGCAATCACATCCACTACTTTCCCAAGTCAAACACATGACAGTGAAGTGGCCCATCCAGTAGGATACATTTAAGTTTCATTAAACCTCAATTTGGGCACTTTCCAGAACACAGGAGCACACAATACATACAGTGAAACAAACCTTTCTCTCCAGATCTCTCCACTTCCTGCGAGCACTCTCAGACGAAAAGATGGAGGACTTTCTCCTGTTCACATTCCTCGATGGAGGACCTCGTCTTTCTACCTCAGCACTCTCCCTCAGGGAGGAGGTGGACATTGAGGATGTACCATGAGATAGGACTGGTTGGGAGACAAGCTTTATCTACCTCAGGTTCATCACCTCTTCTTGCTTTCTCTTTAGAACAGTTTCACAGCGTTTCTGCTCAACTTCCATTGTCTTAATGACGTTATCTTTGCGACGACTGTCCTTTTTCAGCTGGGCTATCTCTTTGAGCTTCCTGGCCTTCTGTACACCAGAACACAACAAGAGCAACTGTGAATACACCAACACAGTGGACAGGCCTATGAATGTCTTTAAAGGACAGAGTACAGCATCTTTGCAAGAGATGCACTAGCTTTGAAGGGCATTTGAAGTGTCTCCATTTGGTCCAATGGAAGTTCAAATGTGCACATACATAGGCATGTACTTAGTGCTTCATAGTTCACTAGAATTCTTTGAAATGTCTGTTAAAGAAAACTGATCTAAAAGTGGCAAGATTCTACATAAACATTAGGTACCTAGTACATCTGATAACATAAAATGGAATCCCAACTTCCACACCATCACTGGATTAACCAAGTTACATCTCTTCATCAATGCTACTAACACATTTCATGATGGCCTTCATCCCACATGGAGAAAGGCACACTCACGAATGAGATAGACACAAAGAAAAGGGCAGACAAGAGATTGCTCCCTAACCTGTTGTCTGAACTTCTCTGCCTCCTCCCTCATCTTGTGCATCAGCTTCACTCTCTGTTTCTTCATCTCCTCCAAATCCTTCTTCAGCGACTTCAGTTGTCTGTCTGTGGCTGATTGTTGCTTGATGGCTTTCTGATGCTCTTTCTTTGCCGCTTTCAACTGCTTTAGTTCGTTCTTCAGTTTTGTTATCTGCTTTCGTACTGGTCCTTAATCTCCTTGGATTTCTCCTCCACAAGATGACCCTTGCTGCCTGTGTTGTGAGAGAGAATTATGAAACAATATGAGATACATATGTCCATTAACTACATACAAATGTACGTTGTAGCACAGGTTACTGGATGGTAGTTGGTTATCAGAACATGCTCATTGGGTGTCTGAATATCTCACTGCAAGGATGGATTGATAATTTAAAGATTTCAATAATTACTGGCAGATAAACCATACTAGTTGTAAGGATATATACACAGTAAACTGTCATCAATCCGCCACCACTTAATCTACCATACATTTTGTGCATGGATTGGTCGAAAAGGCTGCACATTGATTTGGATAATCTGTCAAAAAACAATAACTTGCCCGACATTCTAAAATAAATTATGGTGGATCAATGAGAATTCACTACACGCACATTTGCACATTCTTTTGGAAAACGGTTTATCTTTGGACAGGCAACGCATGTCAGAAATCATGTTGTACTGACATGCGTGCGTACATAATCCATTATGAAAAGATAAAGCATATACATACAAAAAATCGCTCTAGAAAGTCCATAAATTTATGTAATATACGCTAATCCATTACCTCCACATGCTGTGTTAACACGAGTGTAAATTTGTACATTGTTCAGTTTGTATTAAATATTAAATGTTACACATGTTATGCTTAATGCATGACCAATAAACAGCTATTAATTTCTCGGATTGAACACACACATGTAATGTAAATGCACACATATGCATATGCACACAAACACACACACACACACACACACACACACACACACACACACACACACGCACACACACAAACAGACAGACAGAAACACACGTGTGTGAAGATTACTCAACGCCCACCAGTGACTAACAAAGAAGTGACATGCAGCAATAATTATATCCTTAGGGTTTCCCATGGGCCAGTCGTCATGCAGGAGGTGTTTCAGAGTACGCAAGTACACATAAGTGTTGAGGTGAAACTAACACAAAGACCATACCCAAACAGGATGCATGATACACATGCAAACATATGTACTGTACATACGTACGAGTGTACATATGTACGTATTTACATGCATACAACATATGTACATACATACACACGCATTCACAAGTACGTACATACTGTACATACGCAAAAAGCACATGCACATACATGTATTTACCAAGGTCCTTGAGCACTTTGTCCCTCTCTGTCTCTGTCCTCTGGATTTGCTGGGCCAAGGTGACCAGCTTATCCTCGTACTGCTTCTTCATGGACTGCATGCTCTTCTGAGCGAACTCCAGTTGGTCTATCAACTTCTGTTTGATGTTGATCTCTGAGGACAGGGTGGCCAGATCTCCCTGGATGCTCTCACTGTCATCAAACTCTACATGTGGTACAAATAAGTTGCACAGTCATCACTGGATGCAAACATGTACTGTATAGCGTATACATACATATGCACACACAGTACTGAATATACCTGAGAATACGAAGACAAAGATCTATACCTACATACAGTGTTTTTCTCGAACATGTTTAATGATCATAACTACATGCACGCATGTATGCACTGCATAATGTGAAGTTGAACCCCTCCATTTTGGACACCTTGGGACCATACAGGATTAATTGTCTTCAATGTCGAGTACATAAAGTGAATCATTCGAATCCAGTGGCATGTGTCCATACTAGTGGTGCAACTACTATGCATGGAATGTAGTCTCCAAGTACAGAATCACTTGTATGATATAATAATGCACTGTAGTAAAAGAACTGTTTAAAAAAATCTGGAAATAGGAATAAAAATTTCGCTTCACTTATATTCACTTAGTATATAAATCATACTGCTTATAAGAATAGAATTGTAAACCATAGTTAAACTGTTTCCTCTAGTCAGTTACCCTGCTACCCTTCAATGAAAAGGTCGATGACAGAGCTAGGTAGCTTGCTAGCTACCTCTTAAAATTCCTGTTTGAAACATGATATTCACTTCACTCAACACATATTATATATTATAATACATATGTACGTACAGTAGAACTTGGATAGTAAGTACCCCCGAGGGAAGGTATAAGTACTCACTAATAGAGGTACTTATTATCCAAGGTACTTTCAATGGTGTTGCATGAAGTAGGGACAGAGTAGTAAGTACTCACTATCCAGGAGTACTCACTAACCCAGGTACTTACTAACAGAGTTTGACTGTATATTCCCCACTTCTTGTATAGCAGGAATGTATGTTCTGAATAGAGGAATATCCTGGATAAGGGATAATTTTGCCTGGTCCCGAGGGAATGTGATTGACAGGGGACCCACTGTACTGTATTTCATGATAAGTATGTTATACAAACAAGTTTATCTGATAAACCACAAGTGTTAAGACTCTGTGCACTGAATGCATATAAAACATCCAACCCTATTGGTGGTAGGACTCTCGATATCGAGGGTCCTATCACCAGACAGGTGAGGATAAATAGAATAGCTGCCTTATTATGCAGCTGGCATCATGTATCCAGGTACTGAATAACTAGTGCAGCACACTGCACAGGAAGGCTCAAATAAATCTATAAATTTATCACAGTGAGACTCCGAATTTATATGTATAGTCTAGTCTCACAGACTGGAAATCCAGGTCTAGCCTGTCTAGGCATAGATAATCTATGGTCTAGGCTAGGCTCACATCCTCTCGTGGAAGGTAGCCCCTTTAGGAAGGGAGGCTGTCTGAAGCATTTTGCCAAAATTCTCAATCACAAAACTTTTATTGAAACTTTCAAGTGAATAGCTGGAGACAAAAAGCAATGTCAATGCTGTACTGGTTCCAATTTCAGTGCATCTTGCAATCAAATTACACATTTTACAAGGAGAGTACCCTATCTACTATAATAATGACCTCCTAATCAACATCACAGATACGTACTAGAGGTACTCATGGTTGATCAGACAGCTTGCTACTTATGGAAACCAGGAGAAAATGATATGAAAACCCAAATGTAGGTGTTGTAAAGTCACCCTTCAGGATCAAACATCGATTTGTGTGATAACCACTCAGTATTGCCAAATTCAATTCCTCTACTCAAACTACTCATCTACAGTAGAAGCTCAACTTGTGGACCCTCCAATACGGTAAGAACGTGGTGATATATAAGAACATCTTAGCAATAACGTGGGTACAAGTCCCAAGGACTCTGTCCCTGTATTTCCAATACAGTCTAACAAAGTGTTTAATCAGTATTTATTGTGCAGCTGAATAGGTCCAAGTGGGCAAAATGTAACATATCTCAATGATTGTTGTAATCAACCAGTGGTATGTGTTATTTGTCTGAAGATAAAACTTCCATCAAACATTGTCAAACACCCTGAACCCTCTGTTAGTAAGTACTAGTTACCACACGCCCACAAGAGAGTATCGTATTTACTGCTCGAGACCTAAGGACGAGACCATTACATGCGATACTCCTGAGAGACAGGCGTGTAGTAACTAGCTTATTGCTAAATAAATGCTCTGACAAATTCGCTGAATGATCATTCGAAGGAATCTCAGGTGAGCCGTTTAAGTATTTGTCCATTTCAAATAACTTCAAAGTGGACGTGATCAATATTGAAGTACTTTAACAAGCCTTACTTTAACCACCTATAGATTGTGGTTTAATGAATAAAGTCAATACTGTATGCACCCTGGGTCTCTTGTAGTATTTTTCCAGGTGGTAAATTTGTTACTGCCTAGGCAAAGTTTGATGTATGACATCATCATGCGACAATCTAAATTACAGCTAGAGAAAAGGGGAAGGAGCTGATTGAACGTCTTTAGAGATAAACTCAGCATTGAAACAACTGTATAATAATGGAGGCAGGTCAATTTTATCTCCGCATTAATGACTAACGAGCTGTGCAAGAAATTTGCAGTAAATATTCTCCTGCACGCCCAGTGCCATATGGAGGGTGACCTCAAAGGGGTTCCTATCTGTTTGATCGTGAAATGAAGGTTTGTAGAAATTTACCCGTACTTGGCTACGAGAAGCTCACTTTGTTTTATGGACGAACACAGATTAAAATAAGGATACTTGATGTTGATCGTTTGTTACACATCTCCTGCTAGGGAAAGAAAGTGATTGATTAAAACTACCCAAACTTTTCAATCCTATATATAGTCGGTGAGTTTTGTTAGTTATATAGCAGAAGGTTTAATATCCTAACAAAAAGAGCAGAGGTGGCACCGACAAGAACAGTTGACCATTTTGAGACCGTCGAGTTGTGCAGTACGCAATAATTTGAAATTTATGCACGATTTGTCTGCCATGCCTGTGTGTGTGTATGTGTGTGTGTGTGTGTGTGTGTGTGTGTGTGTGTGTGTGTGTGTGTGTGTGTGTGTGTGTGTGTGTGTGTGTGCGCGTGTACGTGTATGTGTGTGTGTATGTGTGTATGTGTGTGCGTGGGGGGGGGGGGGGTACGTGTGTCCCATTCTACTCAACTGCTACAAGGACAACATCTTAAGAGAGGCAGCTGAGAGTATGGGAGGAGGTATCAGTATCAGCTAAAACACCAGCAAAGGACTGTTCCTGACGTATCGGGACACCGTGGAAGGGTCAGTGCTCTCGCCAGCCCTTGTAAGCAGAGCCGGCCACCCTCCTTAAACTTTGGCTTAGATCATGATTGTTTTACTTAAAGTAGAGTCATTCCTCCTTTGTTCAGAGACTGAATGGGTAAATTGGGTAAAACTGATACTGTGTACATCGTAATACTTTGAATAAATTTCCCACTTCACAGGATTGGTATAAACGCAGAGAAGTAACTCAATATTAAATAATATAGAAGTGAACCAGGATAATGGCAGCTGTGCACTAGACTACTACTGGCTTACGTAGATGCCACCCTCTTTAATTGCTTTTTCTGGTGAGCACCCTGAGGATCAACAACAGTTCAGGATGCACTGTATGCTAATGATATGACATTAGTAGCATGAACATAGGCAGGACCTACTGCAGATGGTAACAGTGGTAGATATGGTGTACAAGAAGTGGGGAATGACGATAAGTCGAAAGTGTAGGCAGTGAGATGTGAAGAAGGGAATGCAACCATCCACTTGAACAATCAGGGCCTGGAGGAGGTTGAATCCTTCACCTACCTTGGCAGCAGTATTGATAAGTCAGGGAAGGCAAGTACAGACATAGTTACCCGGATTGGGAAGGGTGGCAGAGCATACTAGATGTGGAGTAAGAAGGTTTTCTGGAGTGAAAATGTGACTAAGGCAACAAAGATGAGGGTTATGTAGTTTGAACAATGGTCATATCTGTACTGTTGTACGGGGCAGAGCCATGGAGCATCACCCAGAAGGACTCAGTGAAGCTGAAAACGTTTCACATGAAATGTCTGCGGGGTATCCTAGGGGTGACAAGGTGGGATAAGATCAGAAATGAGAGTTTTTTGAGTAGTGTTAACGATGTGCCTATTAAATAACAACTGAAGCACCTCAGACTCCAATGGCTGGGACATGTAATGAGGATGGATAGTTGCCACGTCCAACACCAGCTCCTCTGCAGCAACAAACTAACAGGAAAGGTTAGACCAAGGGAGGGGGGGGGGGGACACCGCTTAAATGGACTGACCTAATTACTAAAGACCTAACAGGCATACACGACTAGAGGGAAGTTGTTCACAACTAATCTCAGTGGCACGAAGTAAATCCAACCCCGCCCTACATCCTCATGAGGATAAGCAGCAGAATGGAATGGAATGGTGTGTGTGTGTACCAGTGTGTGTGTGTGTGTGTGTGTGTGTGTGTGTGTGTGTGTGTGTGTGTGTGTGTGTGTGTGTGTGTGTGTGTGTGTGTGTGTGTGTGTGTGTGTGTGTGTGTGTGTGTGTGTGTGTGTGTGTGTGTGTGTGTGTGTGTGTGTGTGTGTGTGTGTGTGTGTGTGACAAAGCCCCTTTGAAGCAATAATGACTGCAATAATCACACTCCATATACAAAACTACTACGTATACACTTATTATGTATATCAGGGCCGTTGCACCCACTCCGGCTAAGCACTTAAAAACTACCGAGAAAAAGAAAAACTGGCATTTTACACATTTTGCATAGAATAGGGTATACATAGAAATACTGACCACACCAATATTCATTTACATTGGTTTTCCCTTTAGGAACCTGTTTAACAGAGATATCTCACAAAATGAGCTGAAAAATCCAAACGACAGCAAAGCGCGACTAAAGAAGCCATTTTGTTGTTGTATGCATGCAAGCAAAATGGTGTCTTAATTTTCAACGAATCATACACTCTTTATGATAAAGAGTGTATGATTCGTTGAAAACCATTTTTTAGCTACCAATTTCCCTATTATTGGTAATACACCTTAGGAATCTAAAGATTGTAGTTCTCCTATGAAGGAAATTGGTAAAACTAAAGCGGTTTAGAGATCTTAATTCAGTGGTTTTCTAATAGTGTGCGGCCTTGGCTGTGTATGATAGTACTCGTGTAGTCTGATGGGGGCAGACTAGTATTCGTGGGCTATGTATATATATATATTATACATAGGTCTACATATGGCCGGACTGGTTTTCAGATGCTTCCTACGGCCCTGATGTGGGTTTCTCCTGTGTAAATAATTAGGGTAAAGGCGATCAAAGATGAAAACATTGGCCTATACTAATTGTGGCAGTAGCACTAGCTTACACTTTACAGAAATTATACATTCAAATGGACAAATTCTCTTCATGCAACCTCTTCACTTGATGTAAGCGTGGCACCAACCACCCAAACTATGAGTGAAGGCGGACGAAGGAAGCCTTCTCCCCTAGTTTACCTAATACTCCTAATTAAATAATGATATAAAAGACTACCCCCTCCCCCCTCCAGGAAACCCTGAATCTGCCCCTGATAAAGATTGGCGTAGGGTAGCAAGTGGGTATACGCCCACACAACTTCGTTTGAACTACTGCAGCTTTAATACAGCCTCACCTCAATTATGAACTGGCTAACTTGAAAAAACAATTTATAACTAACCCTTCACCATGAACCACCATCACCAAATTGCAGGGTGTAAAATCTACCCTCATGAATTTCATCCAACACCTAGCTCATTGAACCCCTTGTTGAAGAACAGACATTGCTGGACAAACCAGAGTTCCATCACTGTACACAATATTATTTTAATCACAATATGAAGACCAATTCTTGGTGTCTTCTTCACATAAGAATCCCGAAATGCATGCATGAGTGTTAACTATCATGATTACTTGCAGGTTGCAAAGAAATAACCCAACTCAGGCTCAGAAAAGAAAAGAAACAAAAAAAAAACAGTAATTCACTATAGACCCCGGCAGCAGATAAAATTTGAGGAATCATTCAACTTGTCTACACAGCAAATCTTTTGACAAACCACAAGTGTTGTGATCCCAAAGAACTGACTATATATTTGTGAAGTACATCAAACAATACATAGGCGTGGTCCTTGTCATTGACATTATAGATGTGTATGGTGACAAGGAGCGTCAAGGTTGACAGTAGTGCAGTGGACAGTCTTAGGGAATGGCTATATTATAGAGGTAGGGTGTAGTTATATACCTCAGTCTAACCTCAGGGCATACTACTTGCACTACTGTACACACAATGCCTCTCGCATTTAGGAGTATGACTTGTGGCTGGTATAAACACCCCCCTGCCTGCTGCAGTCATGTACCAACTGTGATGATTATAGGTTCACGTGTGCTTGGCATAATTATGCAACTACTCTGCTTTGAACAGCTCCCATTGGAGGGCAGCTGTTCTGGAAAGCATTTTGCTTACTTTTTCAAATCAACTGATATTCACTGTGGTGTGTGTATGCGTGTGTGTGACAGATAACAATTTCTCCTGCAAACTATGTACTGAATATTCTCAAAAAATTGGTACTCCATAATACGCCATCCACACACACACACAAAAGAATGAAACAAAGCCATATCGATTCTGTTGTACTGTCTCCAATACCTCAGGTGGAGAAATCTTCAGTATTTGGTACGTCACATGTCACACCCGTGATTATGTCAAACGGAGAATTTCTAAAATATCCCCTAAACTAAACTTAGTAAAGCACACATGCATAAATGGTATACAGCATTGAAATGAGCATCAAAGATTTTCCCTTTTTGAAGACAAACTTTGATTTTACCTGGAGTGTCCCTTTAACAACAGATCACGTTTGCTAATGATTACTACGTACAGCAACAAACTTTGGCTTAAATGTGATAGTGATTACTTTCATTACAGAGCTACGTAATTTGAAATGCATGACTAGTTACCAGACACGTAGGTATTGAGTTGTTATCTAATTGCTGCAATAGTACTACTACTTAGGTAATAAGTTACTCCCAATACTGGTGTGTGTGTGTGTGTGTGTGTGTGTATGTGTGTGTATGTGTGTGTATGTGTGTGTGTGTGTGTGTGTGTGTTGTGTGTGTATGTGTGTGTGTGTGCATGTGTAAATGTGTGCATGTGTAAATGTATGTGTGTGCAAGGACAACTTTAACAGTTGGTGACCGGACAGATGTCCGGAGATATCTAGTAGTTGTGTGGCCATTTAATTGGTGAGCCTGACAAACATGTCTGGTCAATAACGTGTAGAGTTGAACAGCAGGATTAGGCTCGTAGCAAGAAGATTCTGAATAATCAGGGTTTCATTTAGAAAATGGGCAAGGGGGGGCAAAACAATACTTACGAAAAACATGGGGGGGGGGGGGAGCCAAAGGGAGTGCGCGTGATAGCGCGCCTTCTAGGGGGGTATGGGGGCATTTTGAATTTATATCCTAAGAGGTGCATTTTCAGACTCATTTGTGGTTCTCAAATGACATGATGAGATGACCAGATTTCTGACGTTGATCTGACTCTCAGCACTACGTATAATATCAGGGTTCTATCTAGGATTAAGTTTTTGGGGGGAAGCTTCGAATTCAGTATCACAGTTCATGTCTGCTGTGCAAGACATGCCTGTAGTTTCATATGTACGCACATGGTATCATAATGCCTATAAAAACACATGCAGTGCAGTGATGTAAGGATGCGCGGATATGTACATAGTAGAGTCGTAGCTAGGGGTACATATATAGCTAGGGGGCCTGGGGTTTTTAGGTTGTATAAGGTGTTATCTGAGGCCATTTTGGACCATTTAAGGTTTATTGTGGCACAGAATTACTCCTTGACCTTGAAGAGATTGTAGATATGTGGAACAGAAACAGTAGAAGAACAGCTGTTTAGGTTTTAAAACACTATATCTCCTTCTATACTCCTTATTCTTGTTGAGTTCAGTTCTGTATTCAATTTTACCTCTTTAACAAAAATAAGGCTAACCAAGGGGGGGGGGGGAGACTCTGGCAAGGGGGAGGGGGGCGATTCGCACCTCCCCCCCTGCCCCTCCCTAAATGAAACCCTGACAAGGTATCTATGCGTCAACTAATGAGCATACAATTGAGAAATATCAGCTAGTCAGAATACCATAGGGAACATACGTACATAGCACTCTCTTGTGGCTTCATCTGTGGGCAGCATTGTGACAAAGTCCAAGTAGTGTCGCTATACTATGCCATATACAAGATGTACAAAGCGTTTGTTAATTCAATGCATAACAAACGCGTGGGTTAGTGTTTCAACAATCTTACAACTAGTAACATTCTCCACCGCATCTTTAATTAGATTATTAAAGCCGCCGGATGTGTGCAGATCATATGAAAGCTAGTGGGAATTCTCCTACGACATCATCTACATACAATTCATCACTATTTGTCAACGCTAGAGGAAGAAAATCAGACATGATTGAAGTGAAAGCTCAATGTTGCTGTACAATGGCAAAGGAAACATGCTTTGTACATGTGCTAAGTATCCAGATTGGCTAGTGCTAGAGGCCCACTATGCTGCATTGCATCATAGATACTATCAAGTAGATAGTGTCTATTGTTGCATATAATGTCAATTTAGACTCTGCTTACAGCAGACCACTTTTATTTTACTCTAACGGAGACCAATTCACCAATGTATGACCATACCTATCTATGACAGGCTCCTAGTCTGACCAAATTGTCCCAGGTGTGTGTGTGTGTGTGTGTGTGTGTGTGTGTGTGTGTGTGTGTGCGTGTGTGTGCGTGTGTGTGTGTGTGTGTGTGTGTGTGTGTGTGTGTGTGTGTGTGTGTGTGTGTGTGTGTGTACGTGCGTGCTTGCATGCATGTGTGTGATACATGCAATTACTCCAGCAATACAGGAATTAAGTGCACGTGTACACAAAACACAGCTCTCACATACGAGTACACATCTGCCCTATTACCAGTGCACACTAACCGTCAGATGACTCAGACGAGTCACTGTTGTTTCCTGACTCTTCCTCTCCTTCAGAATGCTCCGAATCATTCTCGCTTTTCGTCTCCTCTTCTTCTTCAACTGTTGAAGAAGTGGAATCCTTCAAGGAAGAAGATGTCTCCATCTCGCTGCTCTGGTGGGAGGGGGAAACTTTGGGGGGTGATTTTGAGTCCTTTTGACTGTCACTTGCTGAGTTCTGTGAATGAAACCATAAAATGAATAATTATGCATACAAATATAATTACATGTATATTGTATATACACACATTGGTACTGTAGCACTGCATGCATATTATATAAAACCACACTTTATATTTATCTAGCAATACTCAACACAAAGTCAGATACCAACCATGTGTACCACATATTCTCTTACACGTCAACTGACCCTTTTTCTCTGTAGTTTTTGGCTGAGTTTGGCGATGTCAGACTTGGCTACCTTTAACACATCATCAGCTGATTCCTCCAAGTTGAGTGGTTTTACTGGGAGGGAGGGGGAATTCCCTGAGAACTTCATGAAGGTACTAGGAGCTCGTCTGTACGGGGACTTTGGACTCTGAATAGATAGGGACTCACTAAGTACAATCTGACTCCTGGAGAGGGTGCAAGAGGTGGCGATGTTAAAGTTCATCTATTGACTGGGAGTACAGGAATGACAAAGTACACATGCAAGATGATATAGGTATTACGGTGCACAGGTATAAGTATTAGTGTTGTGCGATTAAATTGATTATTAGATTATAATCGCTTTGTGACAAGTTGTAATCGTTGCAATCGATTGCCATGAGAAATCGAAAATTACTTGAACAAATTGCAAAAATAGCACAGTTCATGGATAAAAATATAGAAAAACTGACACTACGTTTAAAGCCTCTTAAGAATAACACCAGTGACATTATCGCTGCTAAGAGAGCAAGTCTAGACACTGAAAATATATCCGTGTTGTGTTCTTTTGGCTGAAAACTTGTAATGATGCACTGATTGTGGTGAATACTTTATGACCACATCTAAATTTGATATTGCATTTTTAGGCTTTTAGCTTTTCTTTGTGGTGTGATCACTTGCAGTTTTTGTGTTGACTAATCGAAGTATCGTGATTACTTTCAGTGTTGATTAGTAGTAATCGGCAATGCTGATTTTTTTCATTGATCGCACATCATTAATAAGTATGTATATAGTATTTCATATATGTATGTATTATAGAGTACGGTAGTACTCCATATGTAGGATTGACATACGTATAATGTGCTGCACATACGAGATGTAGGAATTTGCAAAGTACACACTCAGTCCAATTAAACTCTGTCTAGCCCTATACTCCTCTAGCCTAATGTATGTACAGATCTATGATCGCCTAGCCACATGCCTGTCTTGCCCTTTGCCCGCCTAATCCTGTACCTGTTCCGCAACTTACTGTACCCTTGTTCCAAATGTTTTGGAGGGTCCTTTTATGTAGAGATGTCACGAAAACCAGAAAAGAGTATACAATTTGGCTTCCCTACCAGTACATGTTGAAATTGATGCCCGAACCCTTCTTGAAACGATTAGTACTGTTTACGGCACAACGGGTGACATGCAATGCTGTTCTGTAGTCCAATGGCTTATAGTACCATACTTTTTTCCAACAACTATCATTGCGCTAATTTCACGAGTTCAATTGTGCAATTCTGCAAAGGGTCTATACTATCTGTATGCATGGTTATGTACATGCATATGCATATGTAAAATCTGCAAACACAACGTGACAATATACACAGTAATGTATGAATGTACATAATATTATGCACGATGTGCATACTGTATGTACGTACATTCATACAGTAAATAAACACATAATGATCACTCAAACAAACGTACCCTTGAAACTCACTTCAACTCCTCAATTTGTCTCAGGTAGCCTTGAATGAGGGACGACATGTTACCCCCATCATCTGAGACATCAATCACTGGAAGAAATCAAACATACATATGTATGTATGTGAAAACACACTAGTGCCACATAAGTATGTAATTTTACTATACACATACAGTTGAACACTGTATGCATGTCATCAGTTACATTTAGACATGCACGTACGCATAAAAGTACTATCAAACATGCTCGCACAAATATACACATGCATACACACACACACACACACACACACACACACACACACACACACACACATACACACACACACGTGCGCGCACACACACACACACACACATGCACACACACACACACACACACACACACACACACACACACACACACACACACACACACACACACACACACACACACACACACAAAACACACACACACACACACACCTTGTCCTGTGGATATGTCCTCCGTCATCATTTGAGCGTTGACCTGCAGATCTGCAAGACGCATGTTCTGAGCATCAATGACCTGTTGTTGGGCCTTTAGCCTCATTCTCAATCTGTGCACACAATGCATATAAACACCGTCACCTATGAAGTACATACAAACATACCCTCACTATTACACAGCACACGCTCACTACTACACAATACACCCTCCTCACTCGCATGTACATACTATGTACATACATATGTACAGACGTACATACATTCAGTGTACTACGCACATGCAATAAAGTACATAATAGGCACATTACGTACGTATGTACATATGCACAAGTCCACATTCACTATTCCAACATGCACGTATCAGAAATCTTACTTCACCTGGAAATGTAATAGCCCGGCCCACAGGTAACACACAGAAATTTATGTTCATAAGCAAACATGAAAAAGTAGTATTTTGCCCAAACGTGCTACAACAGCCATAAAGTCTTAATTGATTTGTCCTTGGTCAATCAATTAGCACTCCATACAACTGCAGTGAATTCTCATTAATCTACCACAATTTGCTTTGTAAAAATTCAGTAGATTACCTAAATCAACGTGCAGTCTTTTCAATCAATCCATACATAAAATTGATGGAGTATCAATGAGAATTCACTGTATTATATGTGATATTGCAGGGGATGACTATAGTCAAAACTGTGGAGTTTGATTTGAAACAATTTGATTTTTTTTTCAAAAACACACACACACATGCGCACACACAAACACACACTCACACACACGCACACACCACATACACACACATGCACGTGCGTGCACACAAACACACTCACACGCACACACACACACACACACACACACACACACACGCGCACACACACACACGCGCACACACACACACACACACACACACACACACAAACACACACACAACACACACACACGCACACACACACACACGCACACACAATGCATCCCTCACTTGTCGTTGTCAGCTCTAAGCATGGTGCACTCAGTCACCATGTCGTTGTACATGAGGCTGCCATCCTCACTGACTACCATTCGACCAGACTTGAACTCTGACAACTCAAGTTCAAGCTGTCGAATCCTGTTCCGAAGTAGACTCAACTGCTGACTGTTCTGGTCCTGGTTCACAACAACCTACACACATGTAACATGAGACACAAGTGTGGGGATAGTACAGAATCATTATGTATGTATGCGTATATGCATAGCTAGAACAAACACTAATAGTCCGAGTGCATTATGCTATAATGTACAGTATTATGGCGAAAGCCCTCAAAACATGGCAAGATTAGGGAAAATGTCAGATTTAACAGTGAGCGTTGGACTGTAGAGTTACCACTGTGCTTCCGTCCTCACCTTATTCTTGATGTTCTTGGCTCTGTTGGCATACATGAGAGTGCTGAGGGTCTCCATGAAGTCCCGGTCACTGGGACTTACACAAGCTATCATCAGAGTGCGACTGAAGAATAAAGAAGCAAAGCAAAAAATTATTACGTACATGAGCGTGGCAATAGAACATACAGTTACAGAACAGTGTGTATGTACATATGTACATACATACAGTGAAACATCTGTAATCCAACAAATCTACAATCAGACCATTTTGTGGGGATCCTCTAATCAGACCATATTGTAGGGTACAGTCACAATACTAAAGTACTCCAATCCAACGGGTAATAGGCGGGTAGTGTGGGTGTTGGGTAAGGGAAACATCCTAATCAAGTATGTACATACGTATATAGAGAATTAACCCTCCTGGACTCACGTGGGTCTAAATAGACCCTAACTTCAATAATTTTTGTAGCTCGACTGGAAAAACACAACCCATCAAGTTTGGTATCATTCTGTTGCTAATTCAGTGTAGAATCAATATATCAAGAGAAGAAACAGACTCCAGGTATTGTTCCTTGAATTTCACCGACTGCTATAGTTGCAACTCTTCGTAATTTGATCAAATACGTATGGTATGTGTCATGAAATAGTTGACATGTTGCAACGTAATGGTAACGTATTACGATCGTAATTGCGCCGTACTACGATCGTAATTGGGACTATTACAATCGTAAACACGATTTATTACGATCGTAATAAGCCCAATAGATCGTGAATGGGGTTCGTAATCATAGTCGTAATGATCGTATTTAAGCGAAAAAAAAAATCATTCTGTGAGATAGCAATTGAAGGGTCCAACGGAAAAAGTTAATAAGTCCATTTTCGCGTATTCCTTATTTTCCCCAATTTAATTTTAGATACAAATGCTCTTTATTGTTTCTTGCCTTCTGACATTGTGTATGAGATAGTCTTCGTTGGTATTAAACTGAAAACAGTCTGATATCCTAGCAAAGTACATATGAATCTAACGTAAAACCGAGGAAAAAACGGACTTGTTGAAAAATGGACTTATCAACTTCTTCCGTTGGACCCTTCATTTATTGTTTAAGTTCAGAAGGAATGTTTTTTTCGGATTACAAGAAACAGAGGATAGTGTTCTGGCAAAACAAAGGACTTAAAGTGCCGCCAATTTGTAAGAAACTTCGTTCAGAAGGCCTTAGCTGTACTAGAGAGGGAGTTCACAAGTTTCTGTTGAAGTATGAAGCGACAGGCTCAATATGCAGGAAGGAAGGGTTGGGCGACGGTCTAAAGTAACCGAAGAGGTCGAGGACATCATTGAGACGCAAATGCAGGCTGATGACGAAACGACAGTCGCGGAACTCCAGAAGTTGTTTGAGAGACACGACCACCATCTTTCGAAGAGCGCTATAGTACGATGCTGAAGGCGACTTGGATGGAGTTTCTGCGGTACTGCATACTGCCAGCTCATTCGAAAGCAGAACAGGGTGAAGCGATTAGCTTGGGCGAGGGAGAACTGTTGGCATGAGAAGCTCTTAGAACAGTCCTGGCAGTCATCGGGAGATTCTCTCTGCACTAACTTTCGGCACTATTCTACTACAGCTGTGAAAACTCGTGCCAGCGGCTCGACTTTTCGCAGTTGTAGAGGAATGCTGCAAATATCCGTGATGACTGACAAAACAGTTCTGAGGGCTCCTCAGATAAGCAGAAGCATTAGAAATAGTACTTAAAGCTATATTTTATTGTTTACGTTATTATTTGGTGCGCAGGAGACTTGTTTGTTGCCCACGTACGAGTTCCA
Organism: Halisarca cf. caerulea; assembly: GCA_963170055.1. Lineage (NCBI taxonomy): Eukaryota > Metazoa > Porifera > Demospongiae > Chondrillida > Halisarcidae > Halisarca > Halisarca cf. caerulea. Next base: position 1,574,450 of record CAUJGJ010000004.1, read on the forward strand.
GTCCACCGGTAAAGATGGCGACTGAGCTAGCTTGTGCACGTGCATACTTGAAATCACCACGTATGAACAATGATTGCATTTTGATCATTTTAATCAGCGATAACAATTCAATGTTTCCAGAAATATTACCGTAATAAAATCTTCCCTAAGTACGATCGTAATATATCGTAATCGTATTACGATCATAAATTGATTGTATTACGATCATAAATTGATCGTATTTGGCATCGTGGCACATCGTAATTGCATCGTATTACGATTACAATGCATGATTTTTTATGACACATACCGTAAGTACATACATACGTACATATGTATACCCCCGTCACTAACCTGTTCCCTCCCAGTGAGTCCTGTAGTAGTCTCGTCAGCTTTGAGTCACGATAGGGAACATGTCCACCTCTCTTCATCTTGTCACCCAGAGCACTGATCACGTTTCCTAGAGCCAACTGTGAGACATGCGCCGTGGTAAAGTAATAACAACAGTGTATAACAAATCTATCCCATCTCTCCCAACTCGCTCTATTTCTCTCCATCATCCCCACCCCTTGGTACACCTCAACAGTTCACTGTTGATTAGATACATATGAAAGTCCTCCTTCACTCTACACACCCCTTTACACCGACCTCACTCACCTGTCATTCCTTCTCTCCCTCCTTCACCCTCCTTGTCTCTCTCCATCCTTCACCCTCTTTGTCTCTCTCCCTCCCCACTCCCTAGTACATCTCACCAATCCACAGTTTGTGGAGATGCACTCCTTCACTCTGCACATCCCTTCCACCCATTCCTGCCCAACTCACTTGCGTCTCATTCCTTCATCTCCACTCTCTCTCCTCCCTCCCCACCTCTATAGTACACCTCACCAGTCCACAGTTGATAGAGATACCCTCCTTGGCTCTCTCTCCTGCTCCGGTTCTCTTCAGTCTCTCAGAACCCGCAAGGTCAACAAAATGGAATTTTGCAGTCAGTGTCTCCATCTCCCCCTCTTGTGAGTCACTCGGAGGTGTGTCGCTCCGTTCACCTGTCTCTGATGATGCAACACTCTGCAGGAGACATGAGTAGTGAAAATTGCATACAGTGCACCAGGCTTAAAGTATAGATTTTGTATCTACAAAAGTATAGCACGTAGCAATAATATCACGAGTGGTGATTATTAATTCTGGTAATATACGTAGCTATGGGAAAAGGTAACCCTTACAAGTGAAAGTGGTTCAGTAATTCTGTACATAAAGAATGCAAAAATTCAGCCATTTTTTCTTAATGAGCCCTTCTAGGGGTAAGGGGGGGGGAGGGCGCTGCGCCCCCATACGATCTTGGATAGCAAAGCTTTCAACTTTAATGTCATAGGCGGCGGAACCATAGGGGCACAGGGGACACATGCCTCCTCAAGTTTTGTTTTGGGGGCAGTGCTCCCCCCAACATTTGTTTCAAGGGCTTTTGAATTTTTTCTATATACCGTATACGCTTTAATTTTCACGTGGTTTAATATTCGCAGTATTCGCGGATTGGAAGCCATCCGCGAAAGTTTAGACCAGCGAAAATTTAGATCAGGCTCTTGTGCAATGGCAAAACATGGCTGTCCGCCAATATTAAAATGTGAAAATCGCTAAAAGACAAAATCCGCAAAATATGCACCCCGCGAAAATTAAAGCGCATACGGTACTTACTCTTTATTTACTACTATTCATGTCGTAACTTGGGGGCAATGTGACTACGCCAAAGAATACGTGATTACGCTAAATATTTTTCTGCCATTTTTCTAACTTCAAGGAGCCCAACTATACACTTTAGCCGAATACACTGTGGTTGTCGTTAGTTTTATTTGTCCTCTGTGCAATTATGCCTTATTCTGATTACAAGAAGCAACGGATTATTCATTGGTACGCTAGGGGCCTGAGAGCTCCGACCATTAGAAAAAGGCTCGATGATGGAGGACTATCTGCTACGAGCCGGAATCTAGAAGAGATTCAAAGAAACAGGGACGATTGCGAGGCAGCCAGGGTCGGGAAGGCCGTCTAAGGTTGAAGGTGGAACAGATCATTGAAGCAGAAATGACCAAAAACGACGAGACCACCATAGAGGAGCTGCAAATACCGCTACGGAATAAAGGATGTCCTATTTCGTTGCTAACAATTCTTCGCTGTCGAAAGCATCTAGGGTGGAGCAGTTGAGGAGCAGCTTACTGTCAGATGGTACATGAGCCAAACAAAGGGGAGCGACTAGCATGGGCTAGAGAGAACATCAACAAAAACTTTGATGATGTTATCTGGACGGACAAGACTTCTGTACAGATGGAGAGTCACCGACGCTTCTGTTGCCGAAAAAAGATACAAAAGCCGAGATATATACAAACTGCGGTGAGTACAAATCCGCAAAATTAACACATCGCATACGTATGTACGTGTAGATAATTAACGGAGGCCACCAAACAAACTCACAACCACAATGTTATTATTAAAGTACCCTGATGTTTGACCTCTAGTGTACACAGACCAAAGCATCCTGTGAAGGTGCATGTATGGGGTGGTATAAGCAACAGTGGGAGAACTAAAATGTGCAACTTTAAAGGAGAAATGGACGCTCCTCTCTACACAGAGATTTTCATGCAGTCAGGCGTTACTATACCCTTCATCGCCGAGACGATGCCACAGAGTCATTGTCTTATGCAAGATAATGATCCAAAGCATACTTCTACTACGTGATGGTTTTCTTGATAGTGTTAAGTTGGCTCTCTGGCAACTTCTTCAGTTTCGCAGTACCGAGTGGGGTTGATTCCCGCATAACTTTGAGCCCAAAAGTGGATTCACGTGCAAGTTTGACAGCCAAGCGGGATACATTCCTCTGGTTGCAAAGCTTTTGATATTTTTGTAGCACGATATCAATGCTTATGAGGGATTCTTCCCATTGCGCATTGGATGAAGAATCTGATATGGATTGCACTGGCATATTGTCAGATTCTCCTAGCTGGGGACTAAGGAGTGTAATGCAAGTTGGTGTATCCTGTAAAGCAGTTGCATGTTGTGTTGCTTGCAAAGAATCCACCATAGCAAATCCTGCCAAATTGTTTCCTGCTTCCAGAATTACTACCCGCTGTTGAAGATTGGAGAGTGTATCTATGGTATCTTCGAGGCGTTGCAGTCTGGTTAATAATGGGTCCTCCTGCATGATTTTGATCCAGCAGAAAATCAGCATCAACTTGTGACCCATGGCTCAAAGTCAATATGTGATGAAGGACCATACAGAGCATGATGGTGTTTGGTTGACAAGAACTTGTACAATTCTTCTTCTTCTTTTGGTATTAAGGGTTTACAGAATGTTTTGTCCTCTTCCAGTGTCAAGGGCCTAAATGATTCTTCCTCTAGTCCCTTGCCAACAACCTGCTCTTCCTGTGCCTTGTCATTAACCCCCTTTCCTTGATGTGCCTTTTGCATTGTTCCATCTAGGTCTAAAGTGTCTTTAACTTCAATATTGTTGCCATCATCATCGCTGTTCACTGCTTCATGTCCATCAACCACAATAATACCACCTCTCTCGTATTACTTGTTCTGAATCACTGCTTTTCGTTTTTTAGTCACTGTTTTGGAAATGTCTGTTCTAAGACTATCTTTTGATTGCTGTCTCTTTCTCGAGGGAGCCTTGTCTTGGGCAAGTGGGTGCAAACTATCACGATTGTCACAAGGTCCTCTTGCAGGACATTCCTCTTTCAAACTTTTGAGATACTCCTCCTCTGTTTTTCTTCTGTAATCGTTCCCTTCATTTTTAGAATGCCGCTAAATGTTTGCCTTCCAATTTTGGCAAGAACTGGGTCCCCATCACCTAAGGCACTTGAAAAATCATTTATGTCTCTTGTCTTAGCAATCGATACACAATCTTCCTCAGGCCAGTAGATTAGTGCAAAACAAGCTTCTGAATCTACACGCAGGGAAATGATGCATTGAAGAGCATGCAGTGTAACATTTCCACTTTCTAAATGTGGCTGTGTTAAGTGTATAAACCAAGGGACCGTGCTTATTATTGTTTCATTAATGTGTGTACATGTATGTGGCTTTAAAGCCTATTGGGACTAAAATAAAATAATTGCAATATAGCAACTGTGCGTATGTATGCATTAAAGTTTACGACAAATGCAAAAGTATACAGAAAATAACATGGCTGCTCACCGTCATTCCTCTGCGTGTAAAAACCGTCCATGTAGTCATTATTCTCTTGTGAGTATGTACCTTGACAAGCGTTGAAGAAGGAAATCCCTACAGCTGTTCGAGTATTTGGGCGTGCACAAAGTCACGAGCATTCGAATCAGTCAGTGGTCGTCTTCGTGATTATGGCGACAGCTGCTCGGATCAAAGGAATTACGGCGAATCTTTTGGGATAGAAGCGATTTCGGCAAGGTCTTCACGAGATCGATGTGATTACGACTTGGGTCTTCTGCATCACGGCGTAGGAGCTCCGGGATCACAGCATTGCCTGGACGTGATCACCAAGTAGTCGTTCCGTGATAACGGAGTGAAACAGTATGTTATATTAACTTTTTTTGTTCTACACCGTATCCTCCTCCACCTATGAGTGTAGTACACAAAAAGCTTGACAAAAAGCGAGAAACAACTCACTTCTAATAATAAACATACGTATTGTCACTGATAATAACCATACAATATGTTCAATACAGTTGTTCACTCCAGCAAATAACCCACCTCTAATTGTGAACAAAAAAAGTTTTTAGCCAAGAAAACTAGAATGTCATGCACCCAGCAGCGCAAACGGTCATACCCCCCTCCCCCCCCTCTTTAATTTTGGTCTGTGGGGAACTCTGCTTCACTAATCTGCTGAATTATAGTGCTCAGTTAACCACTAGGCATTCTCCTATACTTATCCTAAAGTATTATATATGAGAACAAATTTAATGGTAACAGTTTCACTAGTGTTGGAGTTAACAGAAAACTGTTGTAAAGGCAAAAGTTGCATTCTAGTCAGGATTCGTCAGTATACCAAATATGGCAGCTTGTAGGCTTGTACGGGCAATTTTCGATATTTCCCCATTTCACAAGTAAGAGTAAAAAAGAATCCCTCGAGGTCTCTTTCCAGACCGTACAGTGAGCAATTGTGAAGATTCAGCCACAGTCACTCACAGAGCACATCAGTGAACTGCGAGCAAAAAATCGGCCTATTTTATTATTACTATAATATGTAGTCTGCAAGTATGGAATCATTTGTACGTACACTATACCTTCAAAATATAGACACTGACCAAGCAAAATTTCAATACTTCTTGGGGATACTGTATTATATGTATGTACATACGTATGTACGTATGCATGCATACACAAACACACCTCTTCTTCCGAAGACATGCTCTTCATAGTAGCCCCCTTGAGGTATATGCTCCCATAGGCATCCTCGTGTATGTGCAATCCCTTCCCATCCCCTCGTCGTGCCGAGTCAAAGAGGTCTCTGATCTGCTCGTTGTACAGCTCCAGGAACTGAGCCTGTACACTGAACACAGGTGGCATCCTCCCCTCCTCACTGGCCTCACGTTGAAGCTTCTCCATTCCGTGAAAGAGATGGGCAACCGCACGAGGAATGATACCTGTAAATTAGTACACAATAGCAAGTAGTGATAAAAGTGCTTCAAATGTACTTACGTACATAACCGTACAAAAAACATAACAGGTTATTTTTTATAGTGGCCAATTATTTTTTATGGGTATCCAAAATGCAGCTGTTTTTGAGACATAAACAAAGTAAGGGTAACAAATTAAACAGGTTATTTTTTATACTGGCCAATTATTTTTAAGCTAGTCTCCACTGTGTCTGGCTTTTTCACTGTTTGCATAACAATTCTGAAGAATTTATAAACAAAGTTTGTTATTGTGCTAAATCTTGGGCATTTTATTGGAGCTACTCAGATTTTGAACCAGAAATAGGATATATATCAGGCAAGGCAAAACATGAGGGTGCCAAGATTACCTCATTTCAGCTGCAGTTTTCTCTTTGGTGTACCAATAACAAGCCAGGGACCCAGAAATGTAGCATATTTGAATGTATTATTGCTATTGGCTGACCTGTAGAGGCAACTAATCTGTTACCCCTACTGGTAAGGGTAACTAATTTGTTACCCTTACTTTGTTTATGCCTCAGAAACAGCTGCATTTTGGATACCCATAAAAAATAATTGGCCACTATAAAAAATAACCTGTTATTAGTTACCCTTACAAGTAGGGGTAACAAATTAGTTGCCTCTGCAGGTTAGCCAATAGCAATAATACATTCAAATATGCTACATTTCTGGGTCCCTGGCTTGTTATTGGTACACCAAAGAGAAAACTGCAGCTGAAATGAAATAATCCTGGCACCCTCATGTTTTGCCTTGCCTGATATATATCCCATTTCTGGTTCAAAATCTGAGTAGCTCCAATAAAATGCCCAAGATTTAGCACAATAACAAACTTTGTTTACAAATTCTCCAGAATTGTTATGAAAACAGTGAAATAGCCAGACTTAGTGGAGACTAGCTTAAAAATAATTGGCCAGTATAAAAAATAACCTGTTACATTAAAAAATGGATAAAAGATGTAGGGATGAAAAATTGTCAATCGTCAAAAATCACTGGAACAAGGCAGAGTTGTTTGTTGCATAGGGCTGAACAGGCATAGGTATAGACATACAGAGGGTTAGGTATACATTGGTTTAGACGGGCATGAGGATGGACTATGCATAGGTAGAGCTGTGCGGTACCACAAATTATCAGTTTCGGTATGTATCCCCTCATTCTATCACGGTATTACTATGATCACGGTATACTGAGTGCTGAAACAGTTATTATTATTACTGTAGACAGCATCCAAATGAATCCTTGTTACACAGATTAAAATCATTCACATACAATGGCCAGATATGCTCCTTTTGTACCCATAGTCAGTGCTTCCACGCTCAATAGTTTCAACAGATTTTGAAAACATCATCAACGATAAAATTTCATATCCTTTAAAAATATAATATTATGTTTACTCCTTTTAATACTGGTCTAACCTTAGAGAAATCACGATATCACACGATATCACGGTACAGGAAAAAGTTGGCTGGTATCTGAATTTTGCACAAATAATATTGCGGTATTACTATTTATTCGGTATATTGCACAGCACTATGCATAGGTCTATAGGACTCGCATAGTGCAAGGCATACATGGGGCTAGACGGGTACAGAGCTTGACTGGGGAAAGGGCTAGACGGGTTAATTCCCTGAATCCCTTGTGATACCTTTTGCTAGCTTATACAAACAGGTTGAGGGATGTGGGGAATTAACCCGTCTAGCCCTTTACCCAGGCAAGCTCTGTACCTGTACTAAAAGGCGAGAATAATAATAATAAGAAGAAGAAGCCAAAACGGTGACCTTATATGCTATGTAAACTTTCTGATTTTCAGTGAAAGTAGGGCACTTAGTGGCCTGTTAAATACTCTTATCTATCTAAAATCCAGCAAAACATTAGAATATGGGGTTTTTGGAACTCCAAAACATACCAGAAGTGAGTTTTGGCGCAAATACGCTAGGATCTAATGTATGGGCGGCCATTATGTTTCGGTGTCATCCCTACATATGTAGTACTACCGTACTACATGATGTATGCATCTTGAGTCACACAAATTCCTGTTTATTTGTTTAGGGCACACAAACACGCACACTTACATACATGCATCAAATCCCATTGTACAACCCATTTATTTAGTATGTTATCCTTATACAATCACCACATGACATCACCCTTTTGTATAAAAGCTTTGAGTTTTCCGAGGGGTCCGCAACAAGGCAATATGACGCACGAGATTTCGAAATCCCAAGGGATTTGACTAAGATTTTAAAGATTTTGAAATAAGACTTCACAACATTTTGCCTAGCGAGATTTCAAGATTTTAAGATTTTGCCTAAGATTTCCAGATTTCAGATAAGATTTCTGGATTTCAGGCAAGATTTCAAAATTTTGTTAGTGATTTCAAGATTTCAGCGAAGATTTCTGAAAGGATTTCAAACGCGTACGAGGATTTCAGATTTTAAGATTTCATAAGATTTCATAAGATTTTATAAGATTTCGGGATTATACTTGAGATTTCAATCAAAGTGTACGAGATTTCACTGTGTTGCGGACCCCTCGGAGTGTGATATTCCCTGATGAAGGAAACCATGTTGCCGAAACATTGGAATTACAATTTTTAAAATTCTGGCTCGTGTGGATGATTTAGGATTAACTGATGGAAATATGTACATAGCCACAAAAAACTATTTCAGTCATATGTATGTATGCATGCATATACGTATACAGGAAAACCTCCATTAAAGGACACATCTGAAATGCAGCCACTTCCTTTAACAGCACACACACGTCAAGGTTCTTCCTCATTGACACCCCTTGCATTGACATGTGTAGATTATTAAACTCTCCGAAATAAGGACTCCTCCATAAACAGGACAGCTATCTATGGTCACAATGGTGTCCTTATTATAAAGGTTTTATTGACACTTACTGTTTCAATGGTATTGGCTTCTATCTGTACTCCATCACTACTCACATTATTTATTTTAGTGACAATAAGGAATGCACAAATAATTTCGTGTATTTATATGTGTACATGTGTTCATAGGATCCATCACCCACCCACCCACCCGCACACACACACACACACACACACACACACACACACACACACACACACACACACACACACACACACACACACACACACACACACACACACACACACACACATACTCAAACACACACATGTACATATGTATGTACGAACCTTGAGTATCTGGTTCGCATTCAACATCGAAGCCTGAGCCCATTGTGTAAGTCTTACCACTTCCAGTTTGCCCATAAGCAAACACAGTAGCATTGTAACCCTCAAAACACCTGTATGTGAACACACAAACCTACATAAACACATATGTACGTACACATACGTACGTACATAAATATGTACCTATGTGAATGAGCTAATACGTATGCATGCATGTATGTATAGTATTGTATATAGGTATGCATGTATGTACGTACGTAGGTGCGTACATTGTATGTACATATTCATACATGATACTTACGTATATACACAAAAATAGAAAAGCATGCACTCTCTGCATTTATACGTATGTATGCACAGTACGTACGTATGTACATACGTCCATGTGCACTTTCTAATATTCATTTACACACACACACACACACACACACACACACACACACACACACACACACACACACACACGCACACACACGCACACACGCACACACACACATACATACACACACACACACACACACACACACACACACACACACACACACACACACACACACACACATCTACAAGAGCTTCAATACAAGTTGCATAGATTGAGCCTTGAGTTGAGTCCTCATCAAAGACATGATCAAAGGTGAAGGCCTTGTCCTTGCCGAGCATGATCTGTGGCACATCAGGAGTGACAAATGTGCACTTTGAACACATGTCAATCCTCTCCTGGGCATTCTGAGGACGTATCCTGCATAGGATCAGAGTAGCTGGATAGAACTACATACACATATATATTGTACATACAGCTCAGATGGTATACTGTTGGCTAAAATGTGGTCAGTATTTAATTTACTAAAATTTTACTAATTATGTGAAATATTCTTCATGTAATTTACTCTCTAGCAATGAAACCTGCAATTTTCTTTGTTAGGTCAGCAGAGAAATCCAAAGCCTTCCATACTTCAGCGGTGGTGTTGGGTTTAGCGATAAGGGAGTGTTCCGTATTTTAATGGTTCTAAGTATACTAGATTTTAAACAAGTGGTTTGCGTCATAATACATCATTACAACATGTGGGCTGATCATATGATCATTTTATTCTGTGGGACTTAAGCACGGTAATACAGCTTAAGGTTTATATTGTCGGTATTACTAAAAATAGGTATACTGTGAAACACTAGTCTCACTTCCTTCAGTAATGCTGGTCCACTACTATGCATGGGTTTGAGTTTAACATCAAAAGTTTTAAACAAAAGACCAAATGAATCTCACTTTCTAATTCAATAAAGACACCATTACATGTCTTCGCATTTACCAGAATTGAAATGCCTTGGTGTTGTTCTAGATGACAGATGTCAATGTATTACGTAAGTAAAGAAGATGAAAAGAAAGAGTCTGTCCCATTTTAAAAGGCTACATAACGTTTTGCCAACAGAAAACAAGAAGAAAATTTACAATGCAATGATCCTGCCATGCCTCGAATATTGCTCTATACTTTGGCAGGATTGTTTGGCAGAATTGAAAAGCAAGCTACGTAGAAAGAGTACGAAAATCATGGAATGCAGAAAATACTATCCCAGCCACCGCTAATATTGAGTGAGGCTTTGCGTCATCAATTGAAGGTTTAAACACTGCAGCACAAACAAGACATCTGTCGTTTGGTCCAGGTTCATAGATGTGTGCTCAAGAGGGTCCCAAATGAACTAGTGCAATTGTTTAACATGAATCATGTTGTGCAGAACAGTTTACAAACCAGAGGAAAAGACAAGCTGTTCTATATTCGATTTTAAACAGAATTTGGTACCATGGCTCTTTGTGGTGTCCGTCATTTATCGCTCGTGTGATAAATGACGCGACACCATGAAGAGCCATGGTTTAACTATCTTAACTAATGAAACTACAGTAACTGTTAAACGGGTACGTAGGTCAAATGTATGGAAAATTTTTAATGGAAACCACTACCCAGGAAAGGGCGGCATCCAGCCACCTTGCGCCTCCCTAACGGACTTAATAGTTATGGAAGTCTAGGGCAACCAAACCTAGCCTAGCCTAGTTAGTCTGGAAAGGAAGCTTTACACCCTTAACAGCAGACATAATGGTCAAATAAGTCTACACTGGAAAAAATATTTCTTTAATTAAGAAGAAATGTGCACTTGATTTAAGAAGCTATAAGGCACTAGCAGGGGTAAGTGCTCAAGGGTTTCTTAAAATAAGAAAGTACTTAAAATAAGTATATAGTGAGTACTTAAAAGAAGTATATTATAACTATAGTAAATACTACTTAATTTCAGCACAAAATTCATCTTTATTTAAGATACTGTATGCTCAGCCTCTTCAAAATAAGAGAATTAAATACAAATTTACATGAAATGTACGTAAACATTTATATTTGTGATATACAAAAAAAAACTCAAAAAACTACAGAAAAGGTTCGTTTACAAAGTTGTTTACATGCAACATGCATATAATACGGTCTAAACATATGCACTCTAGTGTATATATATGATCTAAATCACATCAGAACTCAATGAAGTCATAGTATTCCACCTACAATGTTCACTACTCCTGACCAGGGTCCATGAGCTGAATTTGATCTGTCACAAAACCCTCATGGTCCAGTTGGGTGTCGTCATCATCGCCAGCACATGCATCCTCCACAATTTCCTGCTGACGTCTCATTTCACGAATAAAGTTATTGTACTGTATACCACCCTTTGAGCGTTCTTTCAATCCAAGCAGGCTACTCTGGAAAAACTCCATCACATCTTGAACATCAGATGCATACTTGACATTGTATAGATGACAAAACCCAATCAGCACTAAAAGCATAGATGCCAGGTTCACTCCAATTGGCAACCGTATCACAACTTTGTTGTCACAAAGTAAGTAGCATGCCAACATGTGCTCCATTGTTCCAAGCAGTGCAATGTATGGATCATTGCTAGGATGCTGCTTCCTACACACATCAAGGGACTGCAAAAAGATAAGCATTATGAGGCATGCAGAAAGTATGCATGGAGAGTGCTGCTGGCTGGATAAACTCACGTCATTTATGCACACAATCTGTTCCATTCTATGGGCAGTAGGGACACTGGATGATCTTGGTTTCAAGCGCTGAACAACTAGCTGCAAACAGTCGATTTCTATAAAGGCAAATATTAATTATATTACATATAATAATTATTGTAGACTTATGAAGTATTATATATTATATACGTCATGCATTCTTACCATCGACAAGATGGAAGTCTGACTGCGTTTCATACAAGGTAGACTCTTCAACCAATGCTACAATGGATGGCATCAGGATAGTCAGCCACTTCTGCTGCACTGACTTAAATGCATCCAAAACTTCGGGTATATCAGCAAATTTGATATTCGCATCAGTTTCACATTTGTGAAATAGCTCTTGCAGAATCTAAAGAGAAAGTCCAATAGAACGTATGTCTTATGGACAAATTGAGCAATGATGAAGTCAAACTTACAAAAATTGGTTGCTTGAAACAAGGATACATGCTAACCGTCTTCGATATTCGTAAGTGGGTGCTCTTTTCTTTCAAGCATGACATATCCCTAAACTTATATGTACTGGAAAGTAATTGTGCTATTTTGTCGTTGTCCCAATCACTTTTTGCTTTTTTGAGCTCCAGCTCTAGCTCAGTCACATCATCAGGCACTGTGAGTACATCCTCTTGCTCACATTCTTCTTCTGAGAAAAGGTCCACTTGCGATTGGTTACACTGAGATGCACTGCCCTTCACTCTCTTTGTCACCACACCAAGTATTTTTCTGTTATTGAAAGTATTATTTTGAAACCACTTGATTATCTGACGATTGAGGGTAGCCTGTATGCAGAAGTGATTTTTAAACTCATAATATAGATACATATCCAATCAAATTGGCTCTAAACACTTACTTCTGGTACCCCAGCAACTGCTAGGCCTTCAGGATCCCCCAAGCTTTTGGGTGCAAGCTTGTACAACATAGTGCCAAGTTCTCTTTTGTCTTTATTCGTAGGTGAACTATTTGGACGGTACTGCTGACAGTGGCCATTCAACGCTCGACAGGATTCCCTAATCAGCTTGTTCCTTACTGCTGTCGTGTGGAATGCATCATTTTTTATGGCTTTGGCTACATCAGGTGGGAATTTAGGCAATGAGAAAGACTCCATGATGTTCTTACTGTGACAGTTTCGTTTGGCACCCGGAATTGAGTCAGAACCAAAAGACCTTTTGGAAGTGGCTTTTTGGACAGCTGTTTGACTTACTGACGTAATGTCACTAAGAGATGATATATCGGCATCAGACTCCAATGAACTGCTCGATAGAGAACTGGGAGCTTGTCTGAAGAGAAGAATTTCCCTGTATAATCTGCTGACAAGGAGAAATTGTTTTTTCTCGGGGTAAATACTGGCAATGTCTTCACGGCTTAATGCTACGAAGGCTGCACCATCAATTTCTCTTTCTGCAGAAGGTTTGAGTCCGGCGATGGAGGAACAAAACCCGGCAGGGCCGTAACGACGGTCAAACTCAAGCTAACCCTCGAAATTAACGTAATGAACTCACCTAGGATTTCCTCGGTCTGATTCTCGTCCAGGACTTTTTTGTTTATCAGGAAATCACATAATTCATGAGACGTGAGACAATCCAGGGATTTGCTGCTTCTCGCCGCCATAATTCGCTTAAAGCCAAAGCCCGCGCATTTCGCGTGTAAATTCGAATTGATTGGTTAGCGGCGCTATACCCCTATTTTTACCCTTTTGTGTGGGCGTGGACGGAGCTAGGTCTTGGTACAGGTGGCAAAGAGAATGGCCGTACAGTCGCAGGTTTCGTCGGTCTGGTATTGTCCACAGATGACTTTATGTGGAGCCAAATATAGAACCCTTTCCCAAGTCGTTTCACATGTTCGGAGTACTCACAGTGAAGAAAGTATTGTCTGCAATATCGAAGCGACCTGCCAGAAATCGTTCAGGACGGCTGGAGCCTGGTATTGGCACATCAGACACCATCACAGTAACGTTTATGGTGTAGCAAAGCGAAGCAGGTTTGACTCTACCGTTGAAGTTATTCATAATGATGATGCTGTTCATAGTGATGGTGATATAGAGAATGCTGGTGGTCACAGTGATGACGGTGATATTATTGATAATTTGATGCCTGACTGTAATGATGGTGAGCTATTAGATGAAGCTGATAGACATGGGCATGCTGAACATAATAATATGGATGAAAGTGATGGTGAAATTGAAGTTAGGAATGATGTGAATCACTGTGCTATATATGATTCTATTGATCAAAGAAAAGATGTAAGGGATGTGGCAATGGACTGGCTGATCAAACTTCGACTAGTTCACCGCATCTCAAACACAGCACTGTCTGATGTCATTGAACTGGCTGGAGATGTTCATATGTACTATTGTGATCAAATTAAGAAAACTTTGCAAGCAGTTTCAAAACAACTTTGCAACACATGTAGTTTCTCCTGCCTACCTCTACTGGATGACTGTTTGTCTGATTGTATGTCAATGGATGACTTGAGGAAATTGTCCTCTCGCTATCAGCAGCAAATTTTCATGAGAGAAAAGTATTCTTATGTGGTTAGCAGTTTCAAAGGTACTCATACATGTCCCCATGTGTTAACCTTATACTTTCCATATAATATAGGATCCAGTTTGGCATGAGTTACCATCAGCGGCTAGTAGTAGTGCAATCAATCCACCTCGCAATGGCTTTTACTATGTGCCCATATTGGACTCATTGCAGTGTCTTTTAAGACATAGTCAAGTTGCTGAACAGGTAATTATATAGTGTGACTATAATAGTATTGTACAGTGTATCATTCTGCATGTACACCTCCTGTACAGGTTGAATCTGGATCACATAGTTATGGCACAGGCTTGTTGCATGATTTGTCTGATGGCACCTTTGTTCACGAGAGTACTTTTTTCAGGAGTAGTCCAACTGCCCTCCAGATCATTCTGTATTATGACGAGTTTACTGCTGTTAATCCAATGGCCCCAACAAGTCGCCAATACAAATTAGGTATATCCTTTTGATTTACAGTTTGTATGAGGTGCATACATATAAAAAATATATATCTTGGTACCTGCATACAATTATAGGTGCAGTATACTTCACTCTTGCTAACCTGGATCCTGGTCAACGTTCAAAACTTGAGGCCATACACCTTGTCTCGCTGTTTCACTATTCACTGCTAAATGCTCATTCATTTGATGAAGTGTTGCGCCCACTCGTACGGGATGTTAAAGATTTACAAGAGGTTAGTTCAAATACTTGCTGCATGTGACAGTCTCTTGCATGCAGATGCATGTCTTGGTTTAGCTAGAAGTGTATGTATATTTATGGAATTGTGCAATATGTTACAGAATGGTCATATGTTTGAAATATGTGGAACGAAGAAGAATATCAAGGGCACCATACTTTGTGTTGTGGGAGATACGCCTGCTCTGGCTTTGGTGGGGGGGTTCAAAGCAGGTGTAGGCTTTGCTGACAAGAAGTGTCGGCACTGTATGGCTAACAATGATCAGATTCAGACAAAGGTGAGTTTTATATACGGTACAGTATATATCAAGCCATTCATTTGGAACTTTGGAATTAAGAATGTAATGTTTATATGCTTCACTGTAAAATAGTTCACTGAAGAGGAATTTACACTTCGAAGTATGCAATCACATGTAAAACATTGTGACAACATGGAGAAAGCTGGGATTCGTGACAGTGAAAGAAAGACATTGTCAAAGCAATATGGAGTTACTAGAAGGAGCTTACTTTGCAGCATTCCAGGTTTCGATGTCACTAAACAGCTACCTCTTGACATAATGCATGTTTTATTTGAAGGTTTGTTTCATCTGCAAATCAAGCTTTTCCTTGGACACATTATTGATAATCTACAGGTTAGTCTATGCAGCTCTATCATGTAGCCGGGGGGGGGAGGTAGCTGTTATCGATTATGACATGTAACCTTTAATATTTGTGTAGCTATTGACACTCTCAGAATTCAACCACAATTTAAAGACATTTAAC
Organism: Halisarca cf. caerulea; assembly: GCA_963170055.1. Lineage (NCBI taxonomy): Eukaryota > Metazoa > Porifera > Demospongiae > Chondrillida > Halisarcidae > Halisarca > Halisarca cf. caerulea. Next base: position 1,590,275 of record CAUJGJ010000004.1, read on the forward strand.
TTCGCCTATTTTGAAGACAGGCCTCATCCTATTACTAGTGCAGCACTCTCCAAAGGCATCCTTGGACAAACAGGCAAGTAATGTGTGGATGCATGGGGGTATATATATATTATGCATCATGCATATTTATACTTTGCATAATCTGCAGCTCATGAGATTTGGCAGCTGTATCACATCATCCCATTTCTGATTGGTGATTGTGTGCCCAAAAGTGATCCTCATCTGGCCTGCTATCTGTTACTTCAAGAAATATCCAGCATTCTTTGTTCGGATATCATCACTGAAGACCTTCCACCATATCTCCGTGTACTGATACAAGAGTACCTTTCATCACTGAAGACATTGTATCCTACCGTGAACCTTCCTCCCAAGGCTCATTATTTAGTCCACTGCCCATCTTACTTGAAAAGGTATAATATACGTACTATACGACAATGCAATTTCTTAGGTTATGTAAATGTACTAAAATTAAGCTATAGTGCACGAATCTACTATGTAATTGTTTGCAATGCATGCATTCTCTGCTTTCTGTAGATTCGGACCTATGTGTCGTACGTGGTCCATGAGGTTTGAGGGGAAACACAGAGAATTTAAACAGCTTTGTAGGAAGACCAGCTTTAAAAACCTTCTTAAAACGCTTGTCAACCACCACCAATGCCGTATAGCATATCTAATGCAACAAAGTGTTGCTTTTGCAGAATTGCAATGCAAAGTTGGAGGTGCAAGTGAGTGATGTATATATACTTTTGTGGTTTCAGTTATTGGTTGATTTTTTTTACTTATATGAAATTATATGTAATATTATATAATGCACAATGCAGGTACATGTTGTCGTACCGATGAGCTGGACTATTCTAGTGAATTGCAAGACTTATTCACGTCCTCCCATGTGCAACCTCAAAGTCTGCCTTCTACTGTTACAAGGTTGGCATGTATATTTCATATATAGTGCAATTGGCGACATCCCTTTTTGTACCCAATGCATGCAGACACAGTTATGCAACTGTTCTTGGAACTTGCTATCGTGTATTGAAATGCTACTTGTTCTTGGCATCCGAAGAATGCGATGGAGAAGTTGTACCTGTTTTCGGAAGACTGGAAGATGTTATGCAAGTGCAAGATGATATCATATTTGTTTGCCGACGCATGAAAACTGTAGCTTTTGATTCATACTATGGTGCCTTTTGTGTACAAGATTTGCAAGCTGAATGTTTCTCTTGTTTTTTTGCACAATCTCTCAAGTGCCATTATTTGTTCAATGTAACTAGCATTGGTAGTAAAATGTACATTAAGTCCAAATTTGACTTAAGTGGCTATTTGCAATATGAATTGTAATCTATATAGTTCTATAATAATTATTAATTTTCATTCATGAATATTATCATACTAATTAATATTGTCATGTGATGAAGATTTTAGCTCATGCAGTATGCGTAATTTATTTAAAATGGCGTTGCAAGCATACACTGCATGACATTGACATACTGTATACATATGCAAAGTATTTGTATTTAAAGAAAACCAATAGAGTATATATTTCATTTATAGTATACAATACAGTCAAGCTTCTTAAAGAAAGAAACATTTTTTTCAGGTCTTCTATATATTAGTTAAGAGATGAACTAATTTATTATAATTCTAATATAAATAAGAAATGACACTGACTTTTTAACTAAAGAAGACTTACTAATAGACTAAGTATTTTTCTAGCCTAATATAGTATATATACTGTTAAGAAAACCATTGGCAAGTGGAATTCATGTAAATTATAGAGCAATTACAACAGCTAGCTTAATTCTTGAGAAACTTGCAGTTATCTCCATGCATGATACTATATAATAAGAAAAACAAGTGAAATTTCTTCTATATATTAGAACATCCACAACAGGCTTCTTAAATAAAGAAACAGATTTTTCTATGTTACTATAGTTAAGAAAACCAAGTGAAATTTCTTCTATATATTAGAACATCCACCGCAGGCTTCTTGAATAAAGAAACAAATTTTCTATGTTACTATAGTTAAGAAAACTAAGTGAAATTTCTTCTTTATATTGGAACATTCACAACAGAACCTCCTTAAATAAAGTAACAGATTTTTCTGTTACTATAGTTAAGAAAACCAAGTGAAATTCTTCTATAATATAGAACATCCACGACAGAAGCTTCTTGAATAAAGAAACAGATTTTTCCATGATACTACATTTAAGAAAACCAAGTGAAATTGTTCTATATATTAGAACATCCACAACAGAAGCCTCTTGAATAAAGAATTTTTTTTTCCAGTGTAGGGCAACCAAACCTAGCCTAGCCTAGTTAGTCTACTGTGGGGAAAAACAGCCATGAGGAACAGTGGACTTCCGCACAGTAGACTAACTAGGCTAGGCTAGGTTTGGTTGCCCTAGACTTCCATAATCATTAGGTCCGTTAGGGAGGCATGAGGCGACTGGATGCTGCCCTTTCCTGGGTAGTGGTTTCCATTAAAAACTTTCCATATCTTAACTAATATTTTCCCACGGATTGGTGCGCAATATAATTTATTAGGATCAGCACATTTTTGAAGATGGAAGAACTCAACTTGTCTGTTGACTTCTTAGATGCATCTGATATCGAATATTTCCCTCTAATGAGTCCACAAGAAACCCAGCTAGATTTTGCAGCTTTAACAGACAAATACGATCTGCAATATTCAGCGAACTCACAGGTTCATAGCCAATCCGAATCATCTTTGGAAGGGCCGCAAAGTATTCAGCATGGAAACTTCATGTGATTCAGTATATAACAAATGGGAATAACCATAGTAACATTAGTTAAGAGATCCTTAAAACATCAGGGTTTGACTCTTAAACTGAGTTTCCTTAGCAGAGAAGTGAACTCTTAGATATTTCTCGTAGAAGATTCATAGTAGTGGTGTTATTGAAGGAAGCGAGTTTCATTTGGTCTTTTATTTAAAACTTTTTTACGTTGTTTGACTCGTAAACCATGTCAAGTAGTAGCCCAATATTATCAAAGGAAGTGAGTATATTATTTATATGTTCATACACGACTGTGCAACATTTTGGATTGTAATTGGTATAAGAAACTGTGTAGGTACTGTATGTATGCACATACGTACGTACGTATGTATGTACGTATGTACAGTATGTACGTATGTACGTATGTACACACGTATGTACAGAAATTTATCACAATTATCGTATTACCAAGAAATATTCATGAAGCATGCTGAGTAGTAGCCCAGCGCTATCGAATGTAACAAGTTCGTTTTCTTCTTCATTTGTTCTTTTGCTTAAAACTTTCAACAGTAAATCATAAAATATGATACATGAGCTATAGCGAGTAGTAGCTCAGGGCTCTTCCTGGTTAGTACCCTGTTGTGGACACTTCTAAACAGGGCAACAACAAAAGTACTGCCGTTTGGTCCCTTTGATCCAATGCCCAACCATACAACAAATATATTATTATGCATATACGTATATGGCTGCTGTAGCACACCAAGGCAGGATACAACTATTACATACACCTAATATGCATGTACATACGTACGTACATGTACAAAGTATACTGCATGTTTTCGTTACAATCCTCCTTTGCATTGAGTGATTCCAGTCCATAGATTAGGAAAATCAGGTGTAAATAGAGCCACTTACTCTATCACTCAGAATACCAAGTTCGAACTTGCTCAACAGTAAATGTGACAGTCACAGATACGTACGTATCACGGTGTGTGTGTGTGTGTGTGTGTGAGTGTCGGAGGGGGAGGTTTGTCACCTCTATGATCAGCAAAGGAGCTGCGATGTAAAAAATAAGGTAGCTGGCCTCCGAAGGCAGCTTCCGGATTAAGTCGTGTCACAGTGGCGTTTTTGGCTTAGCGCCACTAACTAAATGGTATGACTGCCCTTTATATATTCAATATATAATACTATAACACTTGTGGTTGCATATCTGGTACATGCATGACAATTATGTTCATTATTAGCATGTATATTCATAAGGTACATATGTACGTATGTACGTGCGAACCTATGTATGAATGTAATAGCCAGTATATACCAGGCAAAAATTATTTTGATTCCTTTCAATTTCTGCACTTTCAATTTTGGGCAAATCAAAGGGATGAAGTAGGCATCATTGCTCATTGTCAGACACGCTAACAACTCACAAGACTTGACTGATAGGCTTAATGGGTACAATTGTGATAATTGAAAGACACACCACATACGTACGTATGTAGGTACGTACATAACAAGCACATACACACACATGCACATATTACGTACATACGTACGTACATACGTACGTACATGCACACTAATATGCTACAATGTCCTTAGGGATGACATGGCTTCATTTGGGTAGGGGCAAACATACGTATACGTGTGTACGTACATAGTACGTATGTACAGTATATGAGCGGATAATTGCTGTGATGTACTGTACATATGTAAGAATTATAACCTTTCCATTCCAAAGTGACCTCTGAAACCATTTCACAAACCTTACAAGTAATTACGGTGAAAAAACCTGTGAGGCTGTTGATCTTTGCAACAATGGTATCAGGTTTATGAAAGTAAGGATAAAACAGTGGCTGATAATGCCAAAATGCAGCGATTTTTCTTTAAAATTCCAACGAAACCGAAAAATACAAAGCTGGAGGATAAATCCCTTCGTAAACCTGATACAAATGTTTCAGAGATAAACCGTTGTTATACGTACGTATATATACATATATATATATATATACCAGGCCCGTTTACGCGGGAATCCCAAAAGGGGGGTTACATGAGCAAATTCTCAAAACTAAGTCTACTATTTATGGCTTTTTAATACCTTCAATAACAGTTTAAGGATGACTTTTGTTGTAGTATAGTATTCCTCAACTTGTAATAAGGTCCATAATTGTATTATTGTGTCTAAAATAGCAATTCAGCTAAGTATTGGCCTAGGTATCACTGAATAATGACGTCATTGAGGTGTGAAATGATGTCATCCATAATCATAGCCGCTCTTCCTGACCTAAAATCTGCTGCTGGAAAATAGGTTATATAGGTCGAAATCTTAAGAAACTTCTTATTTTAACCCTAATTAATGTTTTACTAAGATTTTATTATTGATATCATAGATTTGGGTGATTTTAATTTAACTATTGGTGATCTGCCTAGGATTGGCTAGGTATTGTATTAATAGAGTGCCTTGTGTAAAACTTTGGGGCTCCATTTAGGGGGGGTTCGTCCGAACCCTTCGAACCCCCCCTGTGTACAGGCCTGTATACGTATATATATATATATATGTATATACATATATATATATACGTACATATATATATATATATATATATATATATATATATGTATATACATATATATATATATACGTACATATATATATATATATATATATATATATATATATATATATATATATATATATATATATATATATATATATATATATATATATATATACGTATACATATATATATGTATATATATATATATATATATATATATATATATATATATATATATATATATATATATATATATATATATATATATATATGTATATATATATATATATATATATATATATGTACGTATATATATATGTATATAATATATATGTAATAGTTGTATCCCACTTTGGCTCTGTACATGGGAAATGTACTGCGATGTATCAGATCAATTCACTGAGGGCGCAGCCCGAGGTTAATTGATTTGATACAGCAGTACATTACCCATGTACAGAGCCAAAGTGGGATACAACTATTATGTATCCCGTTGTTGAGACAATCAATTGGCAATAATTATTTGTGTTTTGGCGGACCATGGAAAATTCCGAGGAAGCGTTTTTGAAGGAGCTGGAAAGTGTGATTAACCCGTTTTTGCGTGACAAAATTAGTATCGACGAGTACGTGGTTTCAATGAGTGGATTTTCAGACACTATGGAGAAGCTTTTGAAGGAGAATAAAGCTGGGATACAAAACGATAGAGTCACCGAGTCGGTAGAAGCACACAAACAAGAAAAGCTGATGAATCCTGCAGCAGAGCACAACAAGCAAGACGGACAAGTGTGCTATGCTTCGTTAGAACCTAAAAACAAGCTTGGAGCAATGGCGACTAAGCCTTTAGCTGAACTGGTGCAAGAGAGTGACGGCGGTAAACTGAACGATCGATTTTCTGATCCTGTGCGAGACATCGAAGAATGGCTGAAGCCTCATATCCCGCGAAATACTGCAAAGAACACAAAATGGGCCTATAACAACTTCCTTTCGTGGTTATCCTTAGTTCAATTACCAATTGCAACACTGAGTTTCTTATTGATTCAGAAATGTTTCAATGCATGCAAATGAGAGCATCACAGCAGAACTTGCATAATTCCTGCTGATTATTATCCAATAATTCCAATCTCACAAAATTCTTATTATAATTTGAGTTTTATATGGTGAGATCCTCTTAAACAAGTAATTCGAGAGCGTGGGGGCTGCCGCCCCACACATTTGAATCATTTGCAAAGCATTGGAGTGTAAGTGCATAGCTGAACATTCATCGAACATACAGTACCTGTTTATTGTAACTGAACAACTCCTTTTAATCATTCCTGTATAAATTGATACTTCTCTATTACTACTGTATAAATTCTCTATGATAATACTTTGCTATAAATCCATATTATATCATATATATGTGACCGTACTTGGGAAAAGGGGTACTTTGGTGGGTAGGTATGTTTTGAGGTAAGCGTTAAAGCAACAAAGTTGGTGTCAACTTTTCGGAATCCGTTTTTTCGCTTCATACATCTTAAACACGTTCTTATTTAAAACGTTAAATTCTTATTTATGAGAATCAGCCTAAAGGTTACAAATTTGGAACACTCAGTGGTTTACCAGCTGCAGCAGCTGTACAATCTGTAGCCAACTCAGTGTTTTGTAAACATTGCGTTATTGTTTAGAAAACAATTCCTTTGATCTTTTCTTTGATCTAGTTCATGGCCAGCAATGAGGGACATTCCACACCTTAACCACATAATGAATCTCATTAAAAATCGCCTCAAATTTATACCGTATGCGCAGAAATTTTCGCGTTACGTAATTTTTGCGAAGGGCGAAGTTATGAGAAATTCGCGATTTTATTTTCGCGTATGGCAATTTTTCCGAATTGGCGGTTTTTTATTTTCGCAAAGTCTGAGCATCAATGCTTGGTTAACCTTGGCAGAAGTAGCTTTGATACGAGTATTCTGCAAGATCTTTGAGATGAGTTCAACGATTTTCTCTATAGAGAGTTGTGTACGTGGCTACCATGTGTATAAGTCATCTTGGGCAGCCTCAATTGGAGAGATCCTACTTTGCGAAAGAGAGGAGAGAAATCTGGAAGATCCTTATACTGTGGCCATCGTAAGGAATGGTGTGATTGTTGGGCACGTTCCTAGGACTATATCGTGCGTATGTTCGCTATATTTGCGTCGAGGAGGGAGAATCTCGTGTACGATAAAAGGCCAAAAACGATTTTCCAGTGATTTGCCCCAGGGAGGTCTGGAAGTACCTTGCAGCTACAGTTTCCGCGATTTCACCGAAGACTCAGCAATGAAAGTTAGACGTCGTCTGATCGAAATTGGCTTCGCAGTTCACCTATCAGCGCAGGAAGGTGAACACGACTTCGAGATCAACAGTCAGCCTTCTGTAGGCAACTGCCAGCCTGTGGACGCAGAAAAGACTGATGGTGTCAAGCAAACCCTAACACAATGTGATCACTGGTTGAAGTTTGAAGATATTGTCCTCTCTCATGACGATTGCAGAATTTTGGAGGGTGGTGATCTGCTCAATGACAAGCACATGAACTTTGCACAAAGAATTTTGAAGAAACAGTTCCCACACATCAACGGACTACGCTTGACTTTACTTCAGAACCAGGAAAACATCGGTGAGACTTCCAGTGCCATTCAGATTTTCAACATTCAAAAGAATCATTGGATTTGTGCTGCCAAATCTGAAGGGAAAGCAAACTTTAAGGTATTAGTGTATGATTCAGCGTACACAAAGTGGGATGCTAATTCACTGTCTCCTATACTGAAGCAGTTTCGATGTGGGAGGGGCAGCATCAAAATTATTGATGGAGTGCAGAAACAGACAGGTAGTGCTGATTGTGGACTGTTTGCTATTGCGTTCGCAACCAGCATTGCTTTCGGTAAAGACCCTGCCAGCACAACCTATACGCAGGGGTTGCTGCGACAACATATGAAAAATTGTTTGATGAACATGTTGTTTGAGCCTTTCCCTTGATTGTGGCTAGTACTGTAACATTTTACTCACAGCAACTATTATATATATATAATAATAATTGTAAAGATATCATAAATGATTGCTACGTACAGTACAGAAACTTTGATAATGTTTATTGTTAATTATTGCAGGAGTCATGATGTGTATCAAAGTATTTAATTAGTGGCTTATTCCTTGAGTTGTATGGTGTCCTGGATGACGTCTGTGATTCCAGTTTCTCTGAATCCATTACGTATTATGTCTGTTGCCTCTACATAAGCACACGCATTCACTAACCACTGATATCCCATCATTGTTTCTTCATTTGACCAGTGGTTTGTAGTGAATGTTACGTGCCAGTCATCAGGAAAGGGCACTTTAGGTAGGCAAGCTGGTGTTTTACCTTTGTAGACCACCTGCACAGGCAGTAATTTTCCGCTCATTGTAATTGACAGTAGTGCTGTAATCTGCCTCTTATCATCAACCCCAGCCACTTCAACGCGTTTGGACCCTTTTACCTCCATTGTCCAATTTGAAACTGGCACGTACTTCACGCCAGTTTGATCCCAATTGATGATGAGATCTTGTGGTATCTCATCAATCATTGCCACGGACCTGATGTCGTCTAAGAACTGATGTTTCAAGATGGCAAAATTGCTGGGAGACACTTTTGCCTTAGTTGTGGCCTGCCTTTTCACAAGACCCATCCTTCCAAGGAGCCTGTGAGCCCAATCCTTGCCAATGTCGATAGACCCTCCGTTTTCCGCCAGCAAATTGGCATCTCTGGCCTTTATGACGCCTTTGGCTGCCCCTACAGCAATCTGAGAATTTACAACCCCTCCAGACTTACGAACTTCAGTCAAAAACCACTTCACTTTGTCTTCTAGCTCTTCACCAATGAGAAGTGGCCTACCGCGCCGTTTTTCAGGCAATTCTACTATCGCCTCCACTTCTACATCTCTTTTCCTGGAAAATGCAAGCTTCATACAATAGGTACTTTTCCACCCTCGAACCGTACTTTCCTTTAAATTAGCGAACTCGCCCGTTTGCTTGAAGTGGCGAATGGCTGCCAATACGCCGTTTTTCGAGGCATACTCGGCTACTCTGGCTTTATCCCCTGCTGACGTCTTTTCATAATTTCCCCGCCTGGCTTCACGCTTGGTTTCACTCTCATGTAAAGACTTAAGCTCTTCTTTTACCCCGCGAACCTCCGCTGGGCAGACAGCTATCGGTGCCTTCTTGTCAAAGACTCCTGGAACCTTGAAGAAATCTTCTATCACTCTACTACTCATAGTTAGCTAGTCATGAGGAACTCTAATTTATACTAGATACTTGATGTTGTCTATAGTATTAATAATGATAATAATAATGTTCCCTTTCGCTGCAAAATTTTCGCGATACTTTATTTTCGCGAACGCTGCTTCATTCGCGAAATTCGCGAAAATTACGTAACACAAAAATTTCCACGCATACGGTATGTGTTTCTACGGGGACATAAACTATGTCTTGGTATATCTTTCTTCGAATTGATGTTATCCAAAAGCATCTTTTATATTATGTTCTCCTGTGTCTCCGCTTTCATATGATATGCAATGTGTCATCATCAGAGCATTCCTGGGACTTCCTGAGCCCTTTCAAGAATTGTTGGATCACGCTGTATAAATGATCTCATTAACAATACAAACTTATGTAAACTATTCAATTTTTATGTTTTTTTGCACATGATTTCTTGAAGATAATACTATAAATCAAAAAGTATATCGGATATTTTGGAGATCAATAGTTATACTATATATTTTGGCTAACAATCATCACCATGCAAGGAGTTTCACTACTTCCTGAAGGCTGCAAAAAAACTCGAATAATCTTATGGGATAAACTATCACATGCCACTTTTCTCACAAATGATATACCAACACATGGCAAATGGTAAAATGAGTTCAGAAATGGCTTAAACAATCTGTTTTGCAGCTAAAAGGTGCAACTTGATTTAGTATGGTCTCCAAGTTGGGCCTATACTAATTTATACATAAACATACACCAATATGTAATATAAAATAAGTGGCATAGTATAAGTGGGTCATGGTGAAGCGCCACTATAACTACAATTAGTGAGCAAATTTTCTTACAATTTGAACAGAAACAATCTTTTGAAAAGCATGTGGGGTTTTAAGTAGAGTGGAATGAGAGTTTGTAAAAGTTGGTGACTTGTAAGTGTATGTGGTTCACAATGCTTCATGCGTAAGGGGAAATCTACAGTGTAACAAATACCATGCTTAGTGTATGCAAAAAAGATAACTGAACGAAAATACGGGTGTTAAACACTGGAAGTCCAAATGAAAACAATATAGGCCTAAAAATGGATCAAAATGGGGCAGGCTACCTATAGGCTTATTCAAAATGTTCATGTGGCATGACACTGCGTAGATGCTTCATCATTATTGCGTGGCACTGCGTAGATGCTTCATAATTATGCATTGTAATCAAATCATCAAATCGCATATTTTTACCCTGACAGATTTTTTATAATTGTATCCATGCAGGAGTCTGTGCATTTGCACGAGATGTGAGAATATAATATGCTGATATGGCTACTCACCTTGCTAACATGCACAAGACAGTTTTGCAGTGCACAACTGAATTATAATAGTAGTAACGTCAACCTTTATTGTGTCCCAAGTCTTATAGTACTAGATGTTAGGCTGTCACTGTAAGTACGTTTTTAAATTACCAAACTTTAGATTGAATGAATTGAATATTATACCTTTCGTTGAGTCATTTTTTCTTATTTAACCTGGTGGGTGAATTGGGAAGGTTTACTTACAATCAAATCACTATTAAAAATCAATAATTGCAGTAACACCCCTAGAAACGTCAGATGGCAGGAGAATTGCTAAGCACTCTTGAGGGTGATAGTATTATAGTACTGTAGTTGTCACTCGAAGACTTTCAATGAATACAGATAGGTAATGAGCTGTACAATCATCTGTGAAGGGTTTTAAAACTTTCTGTTAGTAGACCGATCCTATATAGCTGAATTCTAAAACAGTTACTATAGTAATATAAAGAAGTATAATAACCATTATTTATAAAACAATGGAGAAAGAAATACATAGGAATAAAAAAAACTTCAATGTATAGCGGCAAGCAACAATGAGTCAAACTATAGGGTTATTTGTTGCGTATAGCTGGATGGGATCATCGCTTCATCCATTATATAGCCCATGGGCGTCCCTTATTGTATTAATTGGTACCGAAAAAGAATGGTACCGTACACCTGTATGTTGACTTACTTCTGGCGGCTTGACCAGATTGTCGAGTTTCATGCATACCCTATGCCCCGTGTTGAAGAGGTGCTGGATGTTACATATCGACTCTAGATTTGGGAAAGGGATACTGGCCAATATGGCTCAGGATTCCAGAGAGTTCACAGCCTTCACTACACCCTTTGGATTGTTTGAGTTCTTGGTCATGCCCTTTGGCCTCCATACAGCCTCTGCTACTTTCCAACGCTTGATGAATGCCCCTTTGAGAGAGTGCCAGAAGTATTCGGGTACATATCTGGATGATGTTGTCAATTTCAGTAATAACTGGGATGAGCATCTCCACCATCTGGAAGCTATATTCAATCGCATTCAACAAGTTGGCCTCACTGTCAAGCCAGCTAATCAAACATAAGTGTTAGTTTACTTTGAAAGAAGTCTTCTATCTTGGGCACATGATTGGAGGTGGGACCGTCAGACCAGATCCAGCTGAGGTTGAGGCAATTTTGATTTTTCAGCGACCTCTTGTGGAGAAGAACATGTGTTCTTTTCTTGACCTTATTGGCTATTATCGGAAATTTGTTCCCAATTTTGTAGATGTTGCATGCATCTGTATTGACTGACCAAGAAAAGAAAGCCAGAAAAAGTCATTTGAACAAAGGAGTGTGAAAGTGCCTTTTTACTGTTGAAGAGGTTGGTAGCAGAATCCTCGGTACTGACTGTTGCACACCCCGCAAACCCGTACATCATGCAGACCGATGCGCTTAGATATTGGTTTGGGAGCAGTCTTGAGCCCAACTCAGAATGGTGAGGAGAATCCTAGGCCTGTATAGCATTCGCCAGCAGGAAATTGTCAGACCGTGAGAGTAAGTATTCAGTGATCGAGAAGGAGTGTCTTGCAATTATTTGGGCTCTATTTAATACACTTATTGTTTGTAGTTCTCACTGCCTGTGTGTGGCCTGCGCCTTTTGTGTTCAAGCCATTCTAGTTTCATTTCCTTTTGTGTAGCACCATGACTTTCATGTATAATATAGCTGTACCAGTCAGTGCACATGATTTTACTGAGTTTTACAGCTATTGCTCGAGTTGGAGCTGTTTGAATTATTGCATTAGTTGACTTGTGTGTGTGTGTGTGTGTGTGTGTGTGTGTGTGTGTGTGTGTGTGTGTATGTGTGTGTGTGTGTGTGTGTGTATGTGTGTGTGTATGTGTGTTGTGTGTGTGTATGTGTGTGTGTGTGTGTGTGTGTGTGTGTGTATGTGTGTGTGTGTGTGTGTGTGTGTGTGTGTGTGTGTGTGTGTGTGTATGTGTGTGTGTGTGTGTGTGTGTGTGTGTGTGTGTATGTGTGTGTGTGTGTGTGTGTGTGTGTATGTGTGTGTGTATGTGTGTGTGTGTGTGTGTGTGTGTGTGTGTGTATGTGTGTGTGTGTGTGTGTGTGTGTGTGTGTGTGTGTGTATGTGTGTGTGTGTGTGTGTGTGTGTGTGTGTGTGTGTATGTGTGTGTGTGTGTGTGTGTGTGTGTGTATGTGTGTGTGTATGTGTGTGTGTGTGTGTGTGTGTGTGTGTGTGTGTATGTGTGTGTGTGTGTGTGTGTGTGTGTGTGTATGTGTGTGTGTGTGTGTGTGTGTGTGTATGTGTGTGTGTGTGTGTGTGTGTGTGTTTATATGTGCTAAGGGAATTACTTTGAATGGATTTTGTGCTCAAATGGGGCCCCTGGTTTATATGCTGGCATGATGTCTTGCTTCGTTTGGCCGGATTAGTAGCTCATAACATTTTATATGGCTGGTTCTGTTGGCTTAGGCTTGGTCCATGTTCTTTGTCATGCAGGGTCTATCATTACCTCCAGGTCCAGCATTTCGTTTGGGCTTTCCACTGGCAATGCATTCATGTTTAGTGGTGGTTCAGTGTGCATGACCTAAGTACGTATAGCCTATGCCCTCGAATGTTCAGTAACTTTTAGTGCTATTGGCTCCCACATTGAGTTGACCCCCCTTGGTTACACTTTTTCGGTTTTATGGTATCAGCTCTTCAGCATGTATAGCCAATAGCTGGAGGGCATGTATATAACATTATACTGACATTGTTGTACGATGCGGCAAACATCAAAGCAAAAAAGGGTGCATTTGCATCTGATACTGCACACTTTTGGTGACCTTTCGTCAAAAAGTGTGCAGTATCAAGCAAGCGCCTAGTGTTATGATGACTAAACTATATATACATATAAATTATTACATATAGATACATACATATCTATGCATATATATATATATATATATATATATATATATATATATATATATATATATATATATATATATATATATATATCATATTATATACAAGATAAGTGAGACCGAGCACCACAATTACTTGCCTTCCTTTTCAGCTCAGCAAGTATCTACAATCAGTTAATCATATAATAATTGAGTAGATCCTCATGGGATGCAAGCTTGCAGTCAAGAGTCTGCATGTATATGTACAAGCGTATTGATTGTTTTCAAAACAGACCCTCAGACAATATATACAGTCCATTGGATACTTAGTTTCCAACTTCAGTGTAGTGTGATTTTGTGAATGATTATGATCACCGGCTGTATTGTATGATTATATAAGGAATGTGTTTTGGTTCTCTATTCTAATCTAATTGTGAGTAATGATTGATTTTCTGTGTGTGTGTGTGTGTGTGTGTGTGTGTGTGTGTGTGTTAATGTGCATGTGTGTATAGGTACTTGCATGCTTGCATCAAGGAGATTGGGTGGGTGCATGTGTGTATTGTAAGTTCTTTACAATATAAGGAAGTTGTGTGACCTGCTTTTACCTGTGCAAATTTTGCTACTCATGCATGTTACTCACGTAACATACATGCATCCAGCTGAAAGCTACATAGCTCTAAAGAACATCCAATTGGGTCACATGCATGTCAGCCTGTGACAGACATATACACAACAATGACAAAAATAATGTCACTACAGGCAGACTCAACAATATCACAATTGTATGAAAAACGAAGCAGGCTGAACATAATTTATTACCGTAGTTACCAGAAGGCCTATATTATACTTAATGAAAGAATAATTGAAAGTTTCCTCCCTTGGGACTTGGTGTTGACATTATGATGATCTATGACAACAGGTTCTTGGAAATCTGTTAACCTTGCCTGCTGCGGTTTCTTCGTTTAATAATTAAACAGATTCATGTTTCTTGGAAGTGATTAATAATTCATTGTGCTTCCCTAAGTAAACAGATTCATGTTTCTTGGAAATGATTAATAATTCATTGTGCTTCCCTAAGTTCACAACCCCATACTGTGTGTGGTACTACAGGAGACCATTGTATATCCCCTGTAATACTAAAATGCGCTCTGGTAGGTATAGTCTATGATGTAAGGATGATGTATATTGAATGCGTGCACGAATATGCAATAATAATCTAATTATTAAAATGCCTGTGTGTTTTTGTCTTTTTGTATAATAGGCTTGGAGTGTGTATCAATACATACTAATAATATATTATATTACTTTGTATTTCAGCGTATGTGGGAAACTAAGAGTATGACTGTACTAGTGAAATTCTTGTTTTTCTTAATATCTCTCTCTCTCTCTCTCTCTCTCTCTCTCTCTCTCTCTCTCTCTCTCTCTCTCTCTTCTTCCAAACATGTCACCATTATTATTAAGAAATACAGACATATGAGAGTAAGATATAATAGGTGGTGAACATGTGGTCACAAGTTTTAACCTCTGCAAAAAGCATTAATTAGAAGACTAATGCTGCACAGTGTCATATGTAGGAGAGATTCTCTACTGAGTACGTGAATTTGGAAACAGCTAGCGCGGTAGAAACTAGAAGCACATCTTCCAGGTTATCTGTTGGCTTGGACCTCTTCACGGGGGCGAAGTAAGACTATAAACTTGTTCCAAAAAAAAAAAAAAAAATTCAATATTCGCGGTACTAAATTTTCACGAAAGCTGAGTTCAACCGCGAAAAACGCGAAAGTTTGTACGCGTACGGTATCTATCCATCTATCTATCTATCTATCTATCTATCTGTATATATCTATATATATATATATATATATATATCTATATATATATATATATATATATATATATATATATATATATATATATATATATATATATATATATATATATATGTATGCATATATATACATGTACAGTCAACTCTGATTTATCCGACACTGGTTTATCCGGAAATCTCAGTTATCCGACACTCAGGTGTGAATCTCCATCATCAAGTTGTGTACAATCCACCCTGATTTATCCAACACCTGGTTTATCTGACACATTTATGGGTAACAGATGGTGTCGGATAAACCAGAGCTCACTGTATATACATTTGTATATAGATACATGCATATATATACTTACATACATACATACATATATATATATATATATATATATATATATACATATATATATATATATATATATATATATATATATATATATATATATATATATATATATATATATATATGTATATATACATATGTATACATATATATACATGTATATATATATATTTGTATACAGATACATACATATATATACTTACATACATATATATATATATATATATATATATATATATATATATATATATATATATGTATGTATGTATGTAAGTATATATATGTATGTATCTGTATACAAATATATATACATGTATATATATACATACATATGTATATATATTTATATGCTCCATATCACGCACAGGAAGGGTGATAACTTATATATCTCCTGTAAACGCTCATTTCAGGGGGGAGTATAGTTATGGCGGGAATCCTTGCAAGAGAAGCGGCGGAGTCATGAGTTCGCTCCAGGCTTGTTTTTGTCTTTGCGATACCGAATATGCGGAATGTTCCTGTCCAAACTTTGATAGTTGTAGCAAATGTCAGTGTGAGTGCTTACCGAAGCCTGCTGCGAAGAAAAAGCGATCAGACCTCCTAATGAAAGATCCAGAAAGATTCAAGTATATCCAGCAAAGATTCTGACAAACTCTAGAAGAGTTTTGTCCCTGGTCTAGAGTTGGTCAAAGACAAAATTGGTCTCCTAAAGTATTTTCTGAATGAAAAAAGGCTCTAGAAGATGCCAGCCTAGAACTCTGTCCCGGCGACCTCCTAGAATGCGTCATACCTGCATGAAAACCTCTCTAAGTGGCTGCCTCTATACACCGACACCTATTTCTCAGTTGTTATCTGGAATACTAAGACACATGAGAGAAATTAACCCAGCGTGTCCAAATTTTCTCAATAAAAAGGACCATCGTTTCAAGCTCCTCCAGAACTGTTTAGACAACTATTATCACTAACTGAGGATCATGAACATAGGTACGGATATCAAACATGCTGAAATTTCTTCAAAAGTGAAGAATCAGTATTATTGCTATGGGAATCTGGAAATATGGGAATTTATTCCCCACAAGCCTTGTTCTATGCTGTATTCTTCTTAAATGGGAAGAATTTCTCCTTGAGGGGCAGGGAAGAGCACAGATCCCTTAAGCTGTCGCAATATATATATATAAATATATATATATATATATATATATATATATATATATATATATATATATAGATAGATAGATAGATAGATAGATAGATAGATAGATAGATAGATAGATAGATAGATAGATAGATAGATAATTTATCAGGCGAACTTTGAACTTCTATTTTTGTTAATGTTGTGTCAGTGATATTGTCAGATTTACTTTCAATAAATTAAACGTAGTGTTATTATAATTCGCTATGAACATAGTTCAGACCTTGCTTTATATGATAGTTCCCAGACCCAATAGTGCCTGTGGGGCTGGGAACCAGCAAATGGCCGGCATCATGGCTAATACATTTGTGGTTCGAATGATAAATCAGGAATCCTACCTATTTTTGCTTGAATTTTAAAAATTGGTATATACTCAGAAATTCAAGATATTTATATACACCTTGTAACATAAAGTACTGAGCTCCAAATCGAGCAATAAGACTGTAAAATAGGCCAAGATTTGAAAATTCTTTTTTACGTTTTACTGAACTCTCTGTACTCTGATCAAAACAGTTCAAAGCTTATCTTATAATAGCGGACACATATTTAATTTAAATAGCTGTTCGCTATAAATGTATTCTTCGATCTCGAGATGAAACTGTAATTTGAGTTTAATTGAAAGTAATCGCTCTGAGCCAAACGGTACAATTTTACCCTACAAAATGTGTGGGCAATCTCGATTGGACTCCCATTGGCTACGGAAACAATTAATCTTTCTAAACGGCACAGTAATGTGATACTATAGTATGCATAATGACAGTTTAGTTGTGTAACTATTCCAGTTGTAGGACTATAGATGTACACGTCTTAGATGATACTCAAATAATTTATCTCCCAGAATAATCATCCGTGCACCCATCACGGGCTTCTTCAGGCACATGCAATACAGCAAATTAATCCCTTCGAAAGTAATTATTGTTATTGATTTATATATCAAAGGGAAGGTGTTACAGTGGCAGAAATGGGTCTATAGTTATACATCAGCAAGTCATTGACATGGTTGTAGATACATGTATATACATATATATGTACTGTATAATATAATTATGTATGTATGTATGTATGTATGTATGTATGTATGGAGGTATGTGCATGTATGTAGGTATGTATATATGTATGTATGTATGTAGGTATGTACACGTATGTAGGTATGTATGCATATATATGTATGTCCGTGTGTGTGTGTATGTGTGAATGTGTGTGTGTGTGTGTGTGTGTGTGTGTGTGTGTGTGTGTGTGTGTGTGTGTGTGTGTAGTATACACCTACTGGGAATAAAGAAGGCATCAGATGATCCCTCCAATCCTGTCAACTTCCGCCCCATCACCCTCACATCCTATGTGAGCAAGGTGTACACCTGCCTGGTGAAGAGAAGGTGGTTTGCCTACATGGTTGACAATGGTTTCCTTAACACTGCCACACAGAATGCCTTCGTCGACAGGGTGCCTGGCTGTTTTGAACATCAACTGAAGATGCTGTCCATCATTCAGGAGGCTCAGAGAAGGCGGAAGTCTCTTTGCGTCTGTTGGATTGACCTAGCAAATGTATTTGGTAGTGTGCACCATGATTTGATCACCTTTCTGTTGGTGTGTGAATTTTCAGGGCATGCGGCCCAAAACTGGTACAAGGCCATCTTAAGCCTCCCAGAATGGTGCTTCAATTCAAGTTTGCACTCAACCCAGTGACGGACACTCTTCCACACAATGGTCAAGTGGAAGAAGCTGTCTTCGTCAAAATACCAGCTCTGTGGAGAGCAACAATCTCTGGCCCATGTCCTGAACTCCTGCCAGAAGGCACTTAGCCTATGTCTTTACAGTTTGAGACATAATGACCTCCTACATGTTATCGTGGACTTTGCCCTTCGCCTTCTGTCTGAGGGGATGCACCTCACTGCTGACCTGTAGTACACCTTCCGTCAGGACATCACAAACACAGACCTCCGACCTGACATTGTCATCTGGGACAGTCAAGTCATCTACCTTGTGGAACTGACTGTTCTGTTTGAGGCAAACATTGATGATGCAGTTGTGAGATAGGTCCATCACTACCAGGACCTCCGTGATACTTGTGCCCTCTCTTGATCATCTTCCATCATCACACTGGAGGTTGGTTCAAGGGGTTTTCTATGCATGGAGGGGTTCCAGAAGCTCTACTAACTGCTGCGAGCCAAACGTAGTGACATCCACATTTTTGAACTAGACATCATTACTAGGCATGTCATTGTATCATCATATGATGTTTGGTGCAAACGTAACTGGTGCATGACATTGTGCTTAATGTTGTCCTGTTACCATCTGCAACTTGTCTCTCCAAGGCATATGATATTTTTCCTTTTTCTGCTTTTTTAGTCTGCTATTTAACCATTTCTACCCAGGCCACTTAACCATACTGTGCATGTTTGTCGACAAAACATTTTTGGCATGTTAAGTGTACCTGTCATGTCACCTTGTAAATATATACTGTAGTTTAGGATTTCCCTTTTTTGTATGCATGCCTACCATGCAGTCTTCAGTACTGGTCTATTGATAATAATGATTGGTGACATGTGAAAAACAAGTGTGTGTGCGTGTGTGTATGCGTGCGTGCCTGCGTGCATGCGTACGTGTGTGTGTATCTGTGTGTGCATGTGTGCAAGAGTATTTCTTTTGTTTTTCAGCTCAGCAATTGTTAGCAATGATTGAATGTGTGTGTGAGTGAGTGTGTGTGTGTGTGTGTGTGTGTGTGTGTGCGTGTGTGTATGTGTGTGTGTGTGTGTGTGTG
>CAUJGJ010000004.1:1625111-1642611 GCA_963170055.1 Halisarca cf. caerulea
TAAATTATTTGGCACCAATAAAAATAATATTAGTCACACAGTTATCTCAGATCATCCAGGCAGTTATTCGTGCTTATACAAGTGCTGAGTCTATGTATAGTGACATTTTCTGTCATCATAGGACATCTACTATAATACTGTAGGATGGGTTTTTATTGCTAGATTGAAATAAATGCTGATTGCTATAGCTTAATATTGCAATAGTGCAAATATTAAAATGCATTATAACCAACTTTAGCTCGGCCTGTAGTCATGTTAGGAAATGCAATTATCAAAAACACAATCTATATAAAATTATAGTTAAATGCAATTGTTGCAAAACACAATAAAAACCCATCCCATGGTATACTGTCACCCTAGGTAGAACTTGTACCATAGTCACTTTCTGCACATAAACATGTGCCCCGTGCATATACGGAATAAATGCAACAAATGCACACAGTGACAAATAATTCATACAATATGTCATCGGAACTATGCATAACATTAACAACCACTCTTGAGTAGGGGCTACTGCTGGGATGAGCTAGCAGCAGTTACGACTTACTGCACACATAGTGCAATGTACAGCCATACTGTATATGTGTACTCACTGTATATATGATTGTATCATGCAATGCATGTCAAGTAATTCGAGTTAAAAACTCGTGGGGGCTGTCGACCCACACACTCAAATTACTTTCAAAGCATTGGTAACTGTGTCATCATCCAGGCGTAGGTCTAAGGATGACACAGTGGGAGCATTCAACCATGCACCAGACGAGACATTTGGTTTAGGCACCCAATATTCTTGCCCTCGAATAGCTGCTTGAGGCCTGTTGTGGGTTACAGAGATCTGAAGACTATCCAAAGTTTTCTGCTGAGATCTGGCTGGGTTGGTGGGGGTGAATCGGGTAAAGAGGACTTCCAAAGGGTATATACATTATACACACACACACACACACACACCGAAAGTCCAGGGGAAAAACAATACCCTCAAAATGAGAGTATGATATGATAGGCATGTGAACCTGTATAGTGTTACACTTATTGCTGGATTCGGACATAACACACCTGCATAAGAAAAATTGTTTCGGGAACATGATCTTGTACTCATAAGCAAAGTATCCTGAAACCTTTTTTAGGGCTTTTATGTTTTAAATTTGTGGTTCGCATGTGGAACATTCTTCTCCATTTACCACGGATATTCCATGGTATAGGTGCACACTGGGGAATGGGTGACGGATGGATTATCATTACATTCAACTTTGGGCACCCCCATCCATCCATCCATGCCCACTTCCGGCAGGACTTGAATGTTCCACACCTAATACAGCCCTGAGGCCGTACTAGGCTATGATATCACATGTTGATTTTACTTATATACACACATTAGTACAAAGAATAACACTTGTGGTTTTGCTATAATTTAGTACTACAGTGAAACAACGTCCTTAGTATGCACCTTGAAAGGCCAGGACACAAAACAGCATATATTATGACAGGTACTTACAATCCTGGCCGGTTGTATCATAGATACTACAAACCACATCTATGGTTGTACATGAGGTACACACAGGGACAACAAGTGGAGTACCGTAAATTCTCTAATTATTCGGCAGAGCAAATTCCAGGACCATTTCGGCAATTAGAATTAAAATGGACACAATCGGAAGCGTGACGAAATATTAGGAAACCACGACGAATAATTAGAGTAGCGCCGAAATAATATGGGAAAAATGGCGGAATTCTTTTTAACCGATTCGCTGTTGCTGAATCGTCCATCTGAGTCGCTATCCCAGGACATTTCGGGAGGAGATGGAGTTGTTGCTGGCCACGGTCTGCTAGGACTATTGTCATCGGGAAGATGGGGCGATTTGAGCGTTGGCGAAACTTGGCTGTCCATTTCGGCTCTAGAAATCTACTAGATAAATCTGCTCAATCTGCACACTGCACCTAACAGAGCTAGACGATACAAGAATAAGCAACAAAGGAAAAAGAAAACAGTGGCACAAGATAAAGAAGCTGGATAAAAGAACAAAGCCTCGAGATGACGAATAATTTGAGTCATAGACTAAAAATTAGGGTAGCCCATTTTCGGCAAAAATTAGACGCAATTCGACCATATTTAGGCAGTTGCCGAATAATAAGAGTGCCGAATAATTAGAGAATTTACGGTACTTACCATCCAGGAGCATGTACTAGAACAGGTACGTATTAACTTAAAGAAAGTTCCATTGTATTCAAAGTGAAAATTCCCAATAAAGAACACTGTTACAGCAACTCTGCATTATAACATTGTGATAGCTACATACAGACCCGCATCCAGGATTTTCCAGAGGGGGGTTACATTTCAGATTTTTGGCATGCACGCGCACACACACGTATGCGCACGCATGTGTGCGCGCACACACACACACACAAACGTACACACACACATATCATACATTGATCCCCTATGCAAAATACCCTCAAAAATTATTCACAGGCAAAAGAGTTACAGAATGTACACATAGTACAAAATGTCACTTTCATAGTAAATGACACCATCACAAAATGGAGGCCAATCATGATCAGGTAGCATTCTGGGTAGCGTTTAGTGATAATATAGAGCAAATAAAGGGAAAAGTTGACTAGTGAGCCTAAAACCCTTTTAGATTTATTTTTTATGGGTTGATGATTCTTAGAGGGGGGGGGAGGGTTCGTTCGAACCCAACGAACCCCCTGGCTACAGGCCTGACATATCAACCTTGGAGACCCCAAAAAATCTTTCCCCCTGCACATAATGATCACTCAAACAAGCCCTTGAAACTCACTTCAACTCCTCTATTTGTCTCAGGTAGCCTTGAATGAGGGACGACATGTTACCCCCGTCATCTGAGACATCAATCACTGAAACAAATATAATATGTGTAGAGAGGCACATGTTAGTGCCGAATGAGTACTTACATATGTATAATATGTTTGTATATGAGCGTGCAGTTGCATATGAATGTACATGTATGTATGTATACTTTCAGATACATTTAGGAATACAAACACACACATGCACATGCACACACACACACACACACACACACACACACACACACACACACACACACACACACTAACACACACAAACACACCAACACACACACACACAGACCAACACACACACACACGTACACACACACACACACACACACACACACACGCACACTAACATGTGCTACACAGAAGTACCCTAAATTGAGAATTTTCGCGACCAATAATATAATTTCTCATTTTCCATGTCATTTTTGTCGTGAATACTTCTGCACATGTTCCAAAGTATAGGTATAGACAATCTAAGGTGAGACTCACGAAATTTTTAGTCACAAACTTTTCAGTCTATCAGATTCAACACCATGAAATGCGCGAAATTCGGAAGCCATTTCAAATATAAGTATGTATGTATATATATATGTACGTACAATACGAATGCATGTAAGTTACAACAAATTGTACATACATAATTCCAAGGAGTACTAATCAGTATTAATTTTTTGGAAGAAAGATATAGTTATGTACGTATGTATGTGCATATAACAGGCCTAGGTTGACAGACTGAAAAGTTTATGGAGTGAGAAAGAACACGCCTATAGGGCATCACAACCCACAACTGTGTTAAAGCACTATCCACCTGGCCCTCCACGAGGGCAGGCTACTGTAACAACACTCCAAAGCTTATACACTGTAACTATTTCATTTGTACTATGCATGATTTACTATATTTAGTTAATTATATATATATATATATATATATATATATATATATATATATATATATATATATATATATATATATATATATATATATATATATATAGCATTACAGCATACCAGATGGAATCTCATTAATACCCTGGTCAAGAGGCAGAACATTGGTTTGGGATCCCACGGTCCATGACACCTTTGCTAGATCCAATATCAGTCTGACTTGTCGAGGTGCTGGACTACTGGCTGACCAAGCAGCCTGCAGCAAGAGAAGAATTTACCAGCAGTTGACTGACACTCACCATTTCGTCCCTTTAGCTATGGAGACAACTATGGGGTGTCGTTTGTGTCAAAATTACTGTGTTTTTCCTGTTAGGGATATCATAACCTGATATACATTAAACATGTATATCATAGCCTGATATGTGATATATCATAGCCTGATATACATATCATAGCCTGATGTACATATCCTAGCCTGATGTACATATCATAGCCTGATATACATATCATAGCCTGATATACATATCATAGCCTGATATACATATCATAGCCTGATATACATATCATAGCCTGATATACATATCATAGCCTGATATATATATATCACAGCCTGATATACATATCATAGCCTGATATACATATCATAGCCTGACATAATTATACCTATACGTTAATGACTTTTAATCACTTAATATCTTGATGGATCTTCTGAGCATGCTCAGTTCCACGTGCTGTGTATGCTGCAGTATAATGGCTGGTCATCCTGCTAAGGAAATAGAGTTAGAAGAAGTAAAGTATTTGCTGGCCTTTGACTTCAAGTTGGAAGACGTAGCATCTCTATTGGATGTTAGTAGATCAACACTCTACAGGCACAGGAAAGAGGCTGGAATTGATAAGTACACTAACATTACAGATGGAGAACTTGACAGGACAGTGAGAAGTATCAAATGTGACCACCCAGATGATGGAGAAGTGATGATGCAGGCCCATTTGTTGAGAGTTGGAGTCCGTGTGCAACGGCAGAGGCTGAGGCTAAGCATTCATCGTGTTGATCCTGAAAATATTGCTTTACGCCGTGCTACTACAGTAAGAAGAAGAGTTTATCAGGTGGAAAGGGCAAACAGTGTATGGCACCTAGATGGAAATCACAAACTTATTTGTTGGAGATTTGTGATACATGGAGGCGTTGATGGCTTCAGCCGAATGATTGTTTTCTTGCAGTGCTCCACCAATAACACCGCACACACAGTCGTCAATCTTCTTGATAGTGCCATTTGTCAGTACGGATTGCCTGAGAAAGTGCGCACAGACCTTGGAGGCGAGAATGTTGATGTGTGGCGTCGCATGAGTGCTTTACATAACAACCCTTCCGCTTTTATTACAGGGAGTTCCACACATAATGAGAGGGTTGAACGCCTGTGGAATGATGTACGAAGGTCTATAACTGAACAATTTCGCTGCCTATTCTACCAGATGGAGCATGAAGGGTCCCTGAACCCACTGAATGAAACTGACATGTATTGCCTCCACTATGTCTTTGAGAGCAGAATCAACCATGTCATAAGTGAGTTTACGATTGCTTGGAATAATCATAAATTATCAACTGAAAGGAACAGATCACCCAATCAACTTTTCATCGAGGGCATGTTATCAACTCCTGTTGTCGGGATCACCCCTAGTTTACCTGTCACTCCAGTAGCTGCCCAGCAAGGGGGCATCAGCAGTTCAGCTCCACGCCCAACAGCTGGCTTGCCTGGTGTAGTGAGCCATGTGCATGTGCCACGGAGTCGCTTTGAGCCTTGTGCCCTCTTGCAACAAGAATTGCAGATCAATATCAACCCTTTGGGTGTATCACAAAATTATGAAAAAGACATTTATATGAATGCCATGACTGTTGTTTGTAATCACTTACAAAATCACACAACATGTTGCCATGAGCTACCATGAAATACAACATTATTTAAATTGGTTTAAGTGTGTGATTACACGATGTACACACCAGCTAGATGATACTTTCAATGCTAGTTTTAATTTCCTATTGATTGTGTTCTTTAATTATTGTCACACGTTCCCAAAGAATCCATGAGCATTTAGAATACCAAATAGCATTTTGCTCTTGAATTCTTCGTAATCTTCATGAATTGGGAGGCGGATGACTAGGGCACAAGTTGAAGCTGTTGGAAATTGGCCTCCTTCATGCAAGAACTTAAGTGATCCCATTTGCATGCTCGAATCCCAGAATTGGGATGGTTGTTGCTCCTGTCGCAAAAGCCAAAATATCACCTAATGTGATGCTGACGGGATCACTGTTGACCTCTGTGATTGAACACAGGCCTTGCTCCACATCTTGGAGAAAGTATCTCCAATGTAAGGTCATCTCCTCCTCAATGTCTCGACGGTTCGAACCTTCTTCCGAAAATGTGGGAGGGAATAGTGCGCTCACTTGTGCTGCTGTGAGTTCACTCGCACAGTTGTCTTTGCAAAACAGGCCTACTAAACTGGCTGCCTCCTCCTCAGTCCAAATGAGTCCTCCCATTTGTAGCCCCTCACTGATCTGGTCCAGTTCTGCCTTCAGAGCGTAGATGGTATAGTGTAGGGCGAGACTGCATACTATGTCATCTTTGTTTGAAATTGTTAGTGAAGATGTTGGCTTGGTTTAACCACAGGCATACCTGAAGTCATATTCGTCTGATGTCATGAGGTCCTGCAGGTCTTCTGTGTTTGTTACGTCTTCAATCTGCATTGAGTGTGATGAATGAAACCACTGACTAATTGCACAAGCACAAACTGTAATACATTACTTGTGGTAAAACCCATGGATTATGTACATTGTCATTGTATTAGTATATGTGCATGGTGCACAGAAAGGTCTCTTAGCAAATGGCATATTTTCACCATTCACCAAGATTTAATGTGTACACACACTTCTCTTTGTTATCTATTTGTACATCCGTACGTACCTTCCTCAATTTTGCTTGAATTTCAGGGTCAGGTATGTCTGCGATTCGTGCCTGCGAGCCAACATTTCCATGTAGGAGATAGTGTGCAATTGTCGGAGCCATAAATGTAGGGGCAGGTCCTCCTTGGAGTATAGACATGGCAAAGAAAATGCCCATATCTCGATACTCGTGATTGCACAGGAGATGAACATTGTGTGCTGGTACTCGTGCATTGCTTGTGCCTTGGAAGAGTGCTTGGCTATGACATATCTCCTGGATCCCCCAACGAAAGAATTCTCTCCTTGGCCCTCCATCGTCAATGGCTGCTTCACCAATAAACTCCACTTTCAGCCATTTTCGTGGTGTAAATCTTGGCTGCTTAAAAGCACGCAAGGTATCCTTCCAGATCTTCTTCCGCCTTACTTGAATGCTTATAATGGAATCATCTGAAAAATCCTCATCTGGTAAGTAACGATCACGCATTTGTCGTATGATGGTTTCAGCTGACCTGAGTAAAACATAAGACGTTGTTTTGTAGGTCACTGATAATAATAATGATAATATTTTCTTATTTAAACTGGGTGGGCCATTAGCCAGAGGCCACTTCTAAGGCCCCCATATCCCACACACTCACTCACATACACAATCAAATTAAATCAAATTCCAAGTTAGTTTGGTGGCTGCAGTAGGTCATCTTCTCATTCGATCGTTCCCTGATTGGTGGTGGTGGTGGGGGGGGGGGAGTGGGTGCAGGGAAAAAACTCCAAATGACTCACAGGTGGGATGCATGGTGTCCTCTCCTCACAGCTTAACTTCCAGTGCTGACCTACTGAGCCACCAGCACCCCCCTGATCTATATGCATGATGTACATTAAATCTGAATGTTTTTTAACACAATGTCCTACAAAGCATCTTGTAGATTCAACATGAGTGCCATGTACTTTGTTGCCTTCTGTAGGTGTATTTGCTCAGTGAGAAAGCTATTCTCACAAGCCTGTTGAATTGCTAGGTCTTCTAAGTCACTGTCACTGTCTGGCTTCTCTGTGTGTGGTATATGGTTACAGAAACAAGATTGTGTATAATTACCTGCTATTGTAAAGGAGTTGCTCCCTGGGCAGGGTTATGTCACAACCAGCAGAGAAGTTGGAATGCTCAGTTGGGAGGACTACAATATCACTTGGAGTGATTCGTCTTGTAGTCTCCAGTTCACAATCAGTACCTTCCTGAGTGTAATTCCTGAACTCCTAAGTATATTAAAAATCAACCAGCAAGAATTATAATTTATACATTTTACATGCCATTGAGAAGTACATAATCATAGCATGATTGACAATCAAGTACATGGCTGTGTATGTTGTATATGTATAAATGGCTACGTACCTCTGAGTCATTAGCTTCACCTTTAGTCAAGTCTATGTCTGTGTCAGAGGTGCAGTTATCATCACAGTTTGCTAGTTCTGCCTGTGCCTCAACATAGAGGCAACCCTGGCCAGCTAGCTTTGCTACCTCCTTTGCCGTCCAGGTAAATGATGCGGACATAGCTGGGACTGTTAACGACTTTGTTCCTCCTCCTCCACCACCAGTTTGAAGGAACCGAAAAGGAAAATTGCGATCATGGCCCATTGCATCCTTGAAGGTAGACTTCACTTCATTCAATACTTCCTCTTCTGTCATCTCCGAATGAAGACGAATTTTGCCACATTGTCCCCTAGCTTGTAGAGAAGTGCGTGCCTTGCCTTTAGGTATAGCTATTACTCTGCTGTTTCCATGCACACCGTAATCCTTGGGGATACAAACAATGTTTCTATCCCAGGTTACGAGACGAGCTGCCTTTGCTTTCCCTTTCTTGTGAGAAAAGGCCCTGGGCCTCTTTCTGCCAATAGATGATAAATTTTGCGATGACAATGTTACTGGCAAAGGCTCAGGTTAGTTTGACGGAATGGTTGCAGCAATAGATGGGAGAGATGGGCGGCTTGCAATAGACTGGGATTGTGAGCCAGTTGGTTGTGGTGGAGGCCTCCTATAGCTGCAATAGCCAAATGGAAGCTATATAATCACATGTGTACAGGTCTGTTACGTCCTAATGTGTACAACACATATTATGACATAGTTGCATGCATTCTTTGACTATAAGTTACAAGCATAGTTTGCATAATTTGGCAATAAATGTGTGCATGCATGCATCACCTAAGAATGTTTCACCTGATACATGAAGACTGAGACTTACTTGGTTTCTAACACTTGTTCCACGGCACTTGTGATCAATTCTCGCAACTGATTGTTATTGTCCATTGGTATAAACAAATATACTGCTCTGTTGGATACCCGGTAAAGTGTGTCCACTTTCTGTTAAGATCCAGTTGCTTGAGCAATTTATCAGCATGCATGCACAGCACATGGCACTGAGCATGCTCAGATCAGCAAGCACAGCAAATGGCACTGAGCATACTCAGATAGAAAGTCATCAAAAGTGATTTCATGCAGCTTTGTAATATATACTAGTTATTATGATATACAGTATATCAGGCTATGATATGTATATCAGGCTATGATATATCACATATCAGGCTATGATATACATGTTTAATGTATATCAGGTTATGATATCCCTAACAGGAAAAACACAGTAATTTTGACACAAACGGCACCCCATAGACAACCGGTGTCTTTGGGGAAGATGAGATGGCCTTTGTCCGTGAACTTGGAAGACGCACTCGTGTAGTGACAGGGGATGCACTGGCTTTCCCCCGACTCAAGCAGCGAATCAGTGCCTGTATACAGAGATGCAATGCTGCAGCTGTACTTGGGTCTATGAGAGATGGCCCCAATGAGAGTTATGCTGATGATTTTTGTTAGATAATAAACTATTCATGTGTCTTACTTATTTTATATTCATGTATATAATATTGTTAGTTTTTGTGTCTTCTTTCTTTGTGTCTGTTATTTTGGCTATGTGTATCTCATGATCAATAATAATATATATAAAAAAATATATATATATATATATAATATATATATATATATATATATATATATATATTTTTTAATATATATATATATATATATATATATATATATATATATATATATATATAGGTAACATATAACATGTTATTTTTTAAACCCTTCAATTATTTTTTAAGGTCCCCTGAAATACAGCTGTTTTGAATGCAAAACAGAGTAAAGTCAACAAATTTGTGAACCTTACCAGCTTGAGTTCACAAATTTGTTGACTCTACCACTGAACCAATGGCAATTATTTATCCCAATAAGCCAAATTTAAGGGTTGGGATTTGTTATTGCAACTTCAAAAGACAAATTGCAGCTGAAATGGGTCACTTTGTGCATCAACATGTTTTGGTTCCCTTGAGATTTAGGCCATTCTGAGTTCAAATTCTGGAGGTATCCAATAAAATTAGCTCAAACTGCCATCATAACAACTTTGTTTACAAAATTTCCTGAGAATGTTATGAAAACAGTGAAAAGTCCAGACATTGTGGCAAGTCCTTAAACAATAATTGAAGGGTATAAAAAATAACCTGTTATATATAATATACACATATACACTGAAATTAATAAAGTTAATATAATAATGGAGATGCATTGATCAATTGTTTGGGAATGGTGCCCAATACAGCTCGAGGCTGCGTTCCCTCACTGTACAGCCACGGACACGTGTTGAAATAAATGGTAAGTTGACAAAGAATCTCCTGAAGTCAACTTGATTCGCCTACCAATTTCTTTGAAAAGATTGAGTGCATTGGGGCCAAAAGGGCCGGCTGTTATATATATATATATATATATATATATATATACATATAGAATATATACCCTCCAAATGAGTCCTGTAACAGTGAGTCATGATACGGAACTTGCCCACCTCTCTTCATCTTGTCACCCAAAGCACTTATTACATTCCCAAGGGCCAACTGTGAGACATTCGGAGTGGTAAAAGTAATGACAGAGTGTAAAAGGAGTTTACTCCACCTCTTCAAACTCCGATGCTCTGTAACTCTCTTCCTTCCCCTCATTGGTGCACCTCAACAGTCCACAAATAAAAAGATGTACTTACATACGTACAATATGCACTCTTTCAATCACTCTGCATGCACATCCTCCCCTCCCAAATCACTTGCTCCTCATTCCTTCCCTCCTTCCTTTGTGGGGCCCCTCATCATCTCCTAGCTCCCTCCTCACACCTGTAGTACATCTCACCAATCCACAGCTTGTTCTTCTCATTCTTTCCCTCGATCCTTGTCTCTCTCCCTCCCCACCCCAATAGTACATCTTACCAATCCACAGTTTGTGGAGATGCACTCCTTCACATGCACATTTCTTCCACCCATTCCTGCCCAACTCACTCGCTTCTCATTCCCTCCCTCCCTCCTCACCCCCACTCTCTCTCCTCCCTCCTCACCTCTATAGTACACCTTACCAGTCCACAGTTGATGGAGATACCCTCCTTAGCTCTCTCTCCTGTTGCTCCAGTTCTCTTCAGTCTCCCGGAACCCGCAAGGTCAACAAAATGGAATTTTGCAGTCAGCATCTCCATCTCCCCCTCTTGTGAGTCGATGAAATGCCATTATACATTTCTCAGCATCACTAATATATTAGTTACGCAGTTATCTCATGCATATACATGATTCAAGCTGTCATTGGGCATAAGATCGCAATTAAGTGCTGGGTCGTTTTAGTGATGGTTTCTGTTGTCATTGTAGGTCCGTCGCATGCTCATATGTGACCAGATTGGATGTTCTTCATGCAAAATTTTAGTCTTCTGCTGGGTGCCTCATCATAGAACAAGCTATATTACAACTGATAACAATGTTGGGTATAGAACATTTTAATTTGCTACCATCCTGAGTTACAAGTAGTAAATTAAATCCTTTCAAAGGAAATGGCAAAATACCCAACAATCATCATGGAAAAGCTAGCAAAATATACAGCTATAGCTATTGCGATTCAATGAATCATGTGAAAAATATCCTATAGAAAGCGTGGAATTTCCCCATTCAGCCCCCTAAGCACTTTGTTTCCCACTTAGCTCTCAGGGCTTCATCCTGTATGCGATCAATTTAATGACAATTTAAGCCATCAGATATTCCTATTGCATACTTGTTTCCTGTAATGAATGAGAACCTTAATAATAAAGCTATGAGCACCTGCATTAAGCAGCCAGAAAATCTCTCCCGAACTAGTAACTGCATTAGACAGCTAGGCTACACCGTACTCTAAGCTCAATAAAAGCATCGTTATAAACATTATACTAGGTTGCTGACTGAACACCACAGGCTGTGGACCACAATACACACACATTTCAAGGGGTATACCATATAGCGGGTAATTTTCGTGGGTCAAAATTTCCGTGGATCATGAAATTTTAACTTATTCGTGGTCTAAAATTCGTGGTTGGCGGTCATGTGTTAGATAATTTTATTCATTATGATACCAATTAAATATTACCGGAAGGACTTTAAAACGTAACATGGAACGCCTCTCTTGTTTCCACGTGGTCCAAGAAAATGGCCAGATCTAGCGTCTTCAAAGTTGAAGCCATGATACGAGGCCACCATGAATACAAAGCCATTTGGGAAGCTGACGTCGGCAAAGCATTTCAATGCCAAAGGCAAATGGGTACCGTAGCCACGGGTAAAACGGGTAGGTCCAGTGGGATCAGGTAAACTGGCGTTTCCTTTCTTGAAATACTTCAAAGACATTCTATTCCTTGCTCTTACCACGTGCCGCACAAAGAGCCAGACAAAGAGCATGCAACGTACGTGCGTGGGTGGGTTTCTTCATTCTGTACGCAGTATATAGATGCATACCAGATTATACTAAAACTTTCGTGCGTAAATATTTCGTGGGTCCCTTCCCTACCACGAAAACCACGAATATTTTGCCCCTCGAAAATTACCCGCTATATGGTATTCAATTGCCTGAGGAGTATAAAGCGAATAACATATAGCTATAATGCATTATCTGATTCAAAAGTACGTAAATGTAAATATATAAGTACACCAGTGAAAACTGATTTCGTAACAGTCACGGAGACAAGAAATTTAAATACCATCTAAACACTGTCACAGGTCATATCCATTTGAACAACATTACACAAAAAGAATTACATTTACAATTACAATTACAGAATTTTCTTTACCGATTAAATAAAATATTCCTATAGTTCAAACAGAACATGCAAAAATATTGGCCAACTGTGTCTTTCACAAATCGTTATACATACTGTACACACCATATCATAATCATGAGTAAAACAGTTACAGCAATAATTACACTTTTATCACAAACACCACAATCACGATGCGTCACTGTTGAAAACATATGTCATTGACGATAACATTGTACAGAGGTCATTAATAGAGGTCTATTAGTGAGAATAAGCAGTTACCACATGTCATTGCCTGTGGTAGCCAGCGTTGATGTGCCACATTTTGATGCTGTGATCTGCTAATCCTGTGAATACATTATCTGAATTCGTTGCCATGGCATTGATGGGTTGCTTGGAGACACGTACCTTACCTGTTGAGCAACGATGGTATGGAAAAACCACTAACACACAGAGTGTATTCATGCAAAGTAGGCTGCACAATTCACATGCCATTAGGAATTACTATATAAAAAAAACTCCATTGAAGAACAGCCACCACCTTTAACAGGACGCCATTACTCTGCCCCATTTGACATCCCTTAGATTTACATGAGTACATAGAAAACTCTGAAAAAAGAACACCTCCACAAACATGACAGTCAAGGGTGGCCCCAGTGGTGTCCTTAATATGGAGGGTTCACTGTATACGTACAACATTGTATCAAAAAGCACACATTCACATACAATCGTACACACACATGCACCAATCCAATCGCATTGATGCAAGAATGCATACATGTACATACACATGCACGCAACACACACACACACACACACACACACACACACACACACACACACACACACACACACACACACACACACACACACACACACACACACACACACACACACCACACATACACATACATACACAAAACATACACACACATACACACACACACACATGCACACACACATGCACACACACTAGTCTTACCATACAAGTCAATCTTCCCAGCATCCTTAAATGCCCAAACTTTCATCTCGCCTCCCTTGCAACCACTGACCAGTGAGTAAGCACCAGGTAACAGTACTAGAGATGTGATTGTGTTGGACTGAGCTCCATCTATAGACTGTATTTGTATGTGTGTGTGTGTGTGTGTGTGTGTGTGTGTGTGTGTGTGTGTGTGTGTGTGTGTGCGTGTGTGTGTGTGTGTGTGTGTGTGTGTGTGTGTGTGTGTGTGTGTGTGTGCATGTGTGTGTGTGTGTGTGTACATCAAAAGAAAGCAAGGGGGAAGTAAGCAATTGTATAGCAGTGGAGGAATTACACATACACTTGTACCCCATCCAATGAATAAAGCTCGAATCAGCATAATCCAGACAAACATGAATACAACATATGTGAAAAAAAAGATTGTACGTATATAATTTGTGTATTGTAGTCAACAGGCCTGGGTGTGCAGGCTAACTGAGATCAATGAGTAGTGCATGTAAGTGGATCTATATGAGGCTGTGCACACATTTGCAAAAGGTGAATTGTGGTGAGCAGTCAATGATAAACTGTTGCCAGGATACAACTTTGCCGTATCCTGCCAAGATGTGCTGCAGCAGAAAGACGTACAGTGTTCACTACCTCAGGTTGTGCCATTGGTCAAGTAGCACTGCACTTTTGCTACAGCACTTGACAGGGTATGAAAACATTATACAATGAAGTACATTTGTAGTACACGTAGTTACAGTACCATTATGTAGTATGCAGCATGTTCACATGTGTGAGGACAAAGTAATTAAAGCCTAAAATGCTAACTTTAGACATGCATACGTATATGTACTGCACTAACATATGTACATACGTATGCATATATTACTGTATAGGCTTAAATTTTTGCATGGCTTTATAATCATGGTATTTGCGGATTGAAGCCATATCTGCGAAAGTATACACCTGCGAAAATTTAGATTGGTTTCTAGTGCAATAGCAAAAGATACGTAGCAACCTGCGAATATGAAACTAGTCTCGTACCCAGCCCCATTCTTGCATAATTACTCACACACCACTTCTTCCCCGAATAAGTGACGGTCGGAAGTGGGGCTGGGAATGAGACTAATATAGATGGAACATGAAATTCCTAAAAGCTAAAATCCGCGAATCTATGGTTTAACCCTGCTAAATTAAAATTAATATGGTACATATGACATGCATGCATAATATAAAACATAAGGAACACAAGTCTCCATACATACATCCTGATAGTAATATACACCACATGTGAATATCACTAGCACCCTGCCCACAGTTATGCAGACACACACACATATACACACACACGGACACACACACACACACACACACACATCCCACAGTGGCCACTATACCTGAATGTTGGTGTAGTTTGTCATGCTCCATAGTTTAATGGTCACTCCACACGCACTGAACAGTACGTCCCCAGACAGTGCCATTGAAGACACAGCATCGTAGTGTGGAGGAGACAGGGTCTGCATAGGGTACTGTGTGTGTGTGTGTGTGTGTGTGTGTGTGTGTGTGTGTGTGTGTGTGTGTGTGTGTGTGTGTGTGTGTGTGTGTGTGTAGTCAAGCAATGTTAGAAACAGAAATAAAATAGCAAATTTAAAATGTGAACACAAAAACCAAACAGAGAGATGACATGTGAATAAAGTTATGAGAGTGTATGTATGTACGTAGTTTGTATAGAAGCAAAACAGAAAACAGATGATACAATGTACCATTATATGTAAATTATGACTAAATACTACAATGTATCACTTGCACAAAAAAGGTTTGAAATTCAGCATACATCATGTGCACAGGCAGTATACACAGCGATCGTATGTAGCAATGTTCTACAGTTTATATGTAGGATGACACCCACACACAAAACAAAGTGAAAATGCTCACAAAACAATTAATTTATCAAACTCTTGTAATAGCACGTCTTCTAAGGTGAAACATGTTCACTGATTGCAGTCCCAAGCCACGAGGACGTGGTCAGTAAACAAGATACACTCTAGAAAGATGTTCCAACTGTTGAGAACAGTACACATGGAACTTTGTTAAAAATGCAAGACTTTGAGAAGATATGACTAACTAGGCAAAAAATTGCAACATTAAAAAAATAATATTTCACTTTCTTCAAACTTAGTCTCCTTGATCATGGTAGCTGTATGCTACTAGAATTCGGGGATAAAATTACTTTAACCTCTAAAGGTGATCAAGCATTAAAACAATGGCAAGACAAAGTACAACTTGCAAACACGTAAAAGCAACTCACACACAAGGATTCCTGTTCACCCAAACAATCCATCACTGTCCAGAGATTGTAGATCTGAGAGAAGGAAAATTGAATACCAGTGGTAAATACTAAGTATGAGTACATACGTACATAATTCAGTGCGAAATGCTTGCAGATAAATTGTGCATTCATGTGCATGTGCAAATTAACTTGCACACTAGCTCTGCGTGGACAATATTTCAATATTAGTAGTCAATATCAATGTCAATCCAAAACTGACAATACAAAAATTATAATTTTAAATAGTCGGATCAACTAGTGCAGTAGATCCACGCCATTTACGGGCTTTTGGATGACGTCACATGATGTCATGACATGTGACGTTGTTATTTACGGTCTCCCCAATGACATCACATACCTGGCGGATTCGGTGCTGTTTTCTAGCGTCTAAAATAAGGATTTCTCCTAAACACTTCGAAATTTCGATTTTATTCTCGCATGCTCTTTCATCCTGGGACCACTTCGATGACCGGGGAGTACAATCAAGTTCGCAAGTTTGGTCGATAAACCAGGTACAGCAGCACGGGTAGTTATAGCTTTGTATGCTCAGCCTGGAAAGTTTGATAAGTACACGCTGTCATGTACGCCGTCGTATGAACGAAAACATCGCTTGATTTGATTCCCTGAAGGCGCCTTCAAAATAATGTGGTCTGGTCACTTGCATTAATGTATTCTCTGCAACTGAAAACGAGCAGAAAATTGGCCTACTCTCAGACCATTAACTAGTTATTAAATTGACGCATGATATCCTAATTGCAAGTGATTACGTAGCTATATGGCGGGAGTTTTGAGATTCTGAGCGCGATTTCCAGGATTCCAAAGTTAAGGTACACTGTGTGTAAATCTCATGGACACAATGTAAACAAATTTAACGCATATATCATGGCCATTACACCACTCACAGGTGATTGTCAGACTAAACTAGACTTCTTATCACAAGTGGTGAAATAGAGGTCAGTAATCTGCAACCACACAAAAACATGATTGACAAATAGTAATAATAAAAATTTTGTTGTAGAATACAATGGCTTTGATGGATATTGGTCCGGTAATATTTGGGGAAAAGAAGGGGATAGTTGAATGGTTCCAAAGGAAGGGAATAATATCACAGACAAAGCAGTGCCACAGATGTGCACCTGGGACAATGATGGTCTTAACAGTAAAGAATGATGTTGCTGATGGTTATAAATGGAGATGTCCCAGTTGCCGCACTTTTTCTTCTGTACGTGGAGGATCCGTTAACGGACAGGAAAGTTTTTTTTTCCACAACTCAAAACTATGTCTACAGACATGGCTCATGATGATTTGGTTTTGGTCGATCAGCTTTCCTGTCACCAAGGCAGCAACACAGGCCAAGATTGCAGAGAGCTCTGCTGGCAACATTTACCAGTGGTTGCGCGATGTGTGTTCATGGAAGTTGCTGC
>CAUJGJ010000004.1:1647611-1650111 GCA_963170055.1 Halisarca cf. caerulea
ACACACACACACACACACACACACATACACACACACACACACACACACACACACACACACACACTCAAACACACACACACACACACACACACACACACATCACACACACACACACACACACACACACACACACACACACACACACACACACACACATACACACACACACAGTCGCACACACACACACACACACAGACACACAAGCATAGTCACACCCACATACACACCCACACAGTCACACACACATAGTCACACACGCATACACACACACACACACAGACACACACAGTCGCACACACACACACATGCACACACACACACAGACGTACACACACACACACAGACAAACGCACAAACACACACACACACATGTATATGTACACACACACACACACACACACATGTATATGTACACACACACACACACACACACACACACACACACACACACACACACACACACACACACACATGTGCACACACTCACGCACACACACACACACAAACACACATACATTCACGCACACACATATACATGCAAGTACGCACGTGTGTGTATTATTATTATTGTTATTATTATTTATCATTACTATAATTATTTTGCAGCATGGGCAATCAGTCGTATATATATATATAATACAGTGGACTCCACTTATAAAGAACCCTCTTATAAAAACTTCTGTTTATAAAGAACAATTTGCCAAGTCCACGTTTGTGTACATACATTTTCCTCTGTAGTTACAACTATTTACTATAATGTTAATAGAACTGGTCACTGCTGCCAGCAACCTTCAAATGTGGTTTGCAGTGAACCTGGATTCTTGAAGACATGGAAGTACACAGGGTAGCGAAGAAAACATATAATAATTATATAATGCAAGAAACTAAATTTTCAGCTCCACCATGATAATCATTGTGAATGATGGTGTATAATGATAATGTTGTAATATTCATATACTCTGCATGTATACATACGTTACTGCACTTCTTTTATTATGACATAGAACCGTGACAAATCCTTAAAATTGTAGATTTTTTGGTTCTTTAAATGCAGGAGTTGACTGCATATAATATATGTATAATATATTATTATTACTACTGTGCACCATGCCCCACTGGCACTAGAACTATGCAGTTCTATGCAGCACACACGTCAAAGGCTCGCCACAAGGAGAGCATGCAACAATACCAAAAAGGACACTTAGTCTAACAAAACACACAGTCAAATAAACAAACCAAAAAAACACATTGAAACAATAAGCATACCCTATACCCATACATATATACATATATACTCCCATATAACTTTAACCCTAACCCAAACACCGTGAATTTTACATGTACAGTGAGACCCCCAAAATTAATAAAGGACACTTAGGGGATGACGTATAATTTCATGTGATTTGCT
The DNA here is from genome assembly GCA_963170055.1 of Halisarca cf. caerulea. Lineage (NCBI taxonomy): Eukaryota > Metazoa > Porifera > Demospongiae > Chondrillida > Halisarcidae > Halisarca > Halisarca cf. caerulea. The sequence goes on from CAUJGJ010000004.1 coordinate 1,649,020, forward strand.
CTTCGTAGAGAGGTTTTCCTCTTTGGGAGGTTCAGAATGTATCATAGGAATTATACTGAGATCGCAAGACATGTCCTTTGTAGAGAGGTTCATTATACCGTGTCCTTATTTGGGAGAGTCCACTGTCAGAGGTTCCATTGTATTATGTACCATATATAGGGGGTGCTGTTGGTAGTATATCAGCACTGCAGTGATGAAGCAAGCTAGGGGCCAAGCAATCCAAGTTGTGAGCCAAATTTGCAATTGCATGCATGTGTTTTTCTCAGCACCCCCACCACCACTACACACGGTACTACCACAAGCCCTATTGTGAACACCAAACAATTGACAGAATTTGATTTCTGATCGATTTGACTGCATGTGCATGAAGTGGAAGACGTAGTTCACTGGTTTCTGCTTTCTGCATTGTACAGATACCAGCTGGTGGAGAGAGGACTTGAGGTCAAGATGGTGTGGATCAGCTATAGTATTCGAGGAAATGACCGATGCACTGTAAAAAATAAGGTGTACCATCAACACCCCTCTTCCAAATTAGCACCTCCCCTGATAATTCATAGGGTGCATGTTCCAGGAACTCCAAGTCGGCTATCAGCACCCCTGCGAGTTACCGTAACGCCTATTATAGCCTAAGGGTGTCACACCATCAATAGTGTACTTCCATATAATCTATGTTAAACTGCCAATATGTGATCAGTACGTCAAGTTTTGGTTTCAGTTTCTCATAAATAATATAATAATCATCCTGGCATGTGCTTTGTCTTCATTGTATCAGTGTGGCTGGTTTTTTGTTTGCTTGTTTTATTGTTTTGCTTTTATCTTTTTCGGTGTTGCATGGTTTTCTTTTGGTGTTGCTGTGATGTGTGTGCTGCATACAACTATACAGTTCTAGTGCCAGTGGGGCATGATGCACAGTAATATTATATATGTATTATGTTGATGCATAATAATGGCTAATCTGACTTTGCAGGAATCGATCTCACTTGGGGTGTAAAACTTAATATAAAGGGTGTGCATAATAATTATGTTGATCGAACTCCCCATGGCATCAGTGTATCATTGATAATTATACATTCCATATGAAATGATCAATTC
>CAUJGJ010000004.1:1660111-1662611 GCA_963170055.1 Halisarca cf. caerulea
CGGACCACTTTTTCGCAAGACCTGATAGTTTTTTCTTAAATTCGTTCTAATCCTTAGCTGAAATGATAGCCTTTCTTTATAATACAAAACCGGTCTGAATCTGCCATTTTATGAAAACGTCACAACACGTCATTATCACGTTTTAGGAAGTACGCGCGCGGCTTATAAATTTATTTACTATTGTTATATTATTATTCTCACTATTTATTCTTATTTTCACTAGTTTTGGGTTCCACTGTGATTTGTGTTTGTATATTTTGAGACTATGAACATATCTTCTCGCTATGCTCCCAAAAATGTGCATCATATGGCCGGACCACCTTTTTAGACCCGACTCCCCCTCTGCCTTGATGTGTCTGTCCCGAGATCCAGTGACCATTGACTGCTTTCCTAAGATAAGAGACTGCACCAGGGCAGCATGTCCCGACAGCTTACCAACACAACTCATCCTATAGGGTGGAAGGAGGATGGATACAGGTGGAACATGAGCACAGTGTCATTTACTGCAGGACTGCCTGCCATTCGTATATCACAGACTTCAGGCACAGGGGGAACATGTGCAAAGTAGGATTGATACTGGAGCAATATGCTACAGATATTGTTATCTATAAATACGTACTGCGGTAACCTCTCCAGCCCAAGACTGGTAGTAGTGCAGGCCAAGACAAAAGATATAATGATCCATGAGGAGCAGTGCACATCGACTACATGAGAATATTAAGCACATATCCACAAATGTGTATGTACGTATAACATATAATGCATGGGTATTCCTAAGGGGTAAAGAATAGTAATTTTCTTGATTTTCAAATAAACATAAAATACTAAAATTAACATTACCACAAGTATTAATTTCCTTCCGGTAAAAACCATATACGTATTTGTTTAACCATAAATAATCCATTTTTTTAGGAACCACAAATAAATTTTGTCCCTTGAAAATATCCTCTCTATGGAATACGTGATCTGACTGCTGGAACAACATACATCAATCCCCCTCTACTGACATCTGTACACATGCACACATACGTAAATACGCATACGTACGATCTTTTGGAAGACCCCTCAATCACTCCCCTCTCTACAGACATTCTTACTTGCGAGTGTCCCATGCGAGCACACCAGTCCCTCCCGTGGTGAAGAGGTACCGCCCATCCGGAGTGGGCACCAGGTCTTGGATGGCCGTTGAGTCTGAGTCCACTCTACCCTGGTTGATGGTGCGTGCTGAACTGGCCTTCTCCTCTAATGTCCCACACCTGGTGCAATACACATGAATACAAAGGTAGGGCACAAAGAGTCAATGATACATAAGTACAAGGGCGGATTCAGGGGTGGTGCCTGTGGTGCCCAGGCACCACCCTAAAGCCAGGAACCCAATTTTTGCAGATGCCAGCCACCTGAGGAAGTTGAATTCTAAGTAGATTAAACTATAACAAAAAGTAAAAGGTTACAATATTCATATTCTCATTCTGAGAATCCAAATCATTATAGCACATTTAGGTGGTAAAAAATCTGTCAAATCAGCTTATCCTCCCCCTTTCAAGGCTAAAGCAAAAAAAGGATGACGCTCTGACAGCCGCCATTTTGTATAACGTCATCTTACATCAACCATATCATTTGAGTGGTTAGGCATCTATACAGGAAAATTTTTTTCATGCATCTTTACTCGATCATGCTAATATAGCATAATACTGTGTAATAATGTGTTCTTTACCTAAATGTGCTAAAGAGCTTGAGCTAACTTGAGAAATCATATGAGTGGTAGCCATTTTAAGAGATTGCATATTCCAGCATCATACTGGTTTGCACCAGTGGTATGGAACCACTCAGTCACTGTTTTCTCATCTACCCTAGCTGTACATAATATCCCAAGAGGCACCACCCTAATATTTTTTCTGGATCCGCCTATGAAGTACATACACATTTGCCACAATTTTTGCATACAATACATATGCATTTATGCATGCACATGAATACAGTACATGCATATGCATAAACATGAATACATACACACCTGTATACACATACACGTCTACAAAAATGTGCATGCACAACAAAATGGACAGAGGAAAAGATGTCAAGATCTGGAGAGACCAAAGACTGGATTGCAAATTCATGCAAATTGATTGGAGACAGATGCCCTCCAAAGTGAGAAAAGCAAGCATATATTATAGATCTTCCATGTGCGTACGCATGTACATGAATGCCTCCTTCACCCAGAAATACAGCACACCTTGCCTAGACAATGTATGTACAGGCCCACACATGTACACACCTTAATTGTAGTCTTTGAAGTTGAGAAGACCTGTCGAGTGTGTCCGCAGTAAGTCACATTCCGTACATAACTGGAATGACCAGTGAAGTGGCACATCTCACAGCCTTGCTTCAAGTCCCACACTTTCACTGTACGGTCTGCACGAGGGGAGGGGGGATGGGATAAGTACTGAATGAATGGTATTCAAGGATGCGAGAATCTTGCACACTTAACATACTTGTAGAC
>CAUJGJ010000004.1:1665111-1680111 GCA_963170055.1 Halisarca cf. caerulea
CAGTGTCCAGGAAGTGCTCCAGTAGGTAATTGGCGTCTCTGATATGACAGTTGTGAATGATGGAGGATGCCTCAACAGTGTCCCCATCTCCTTTACTCTCCCTCATGCACACAATCTCACTCTGTCTTTCAGTGATCACTTTAGCAATGTACTCCAGATTGGCTCTCACTAGGGAAAGTTCGTTGTCCAAACTACCAATGTAGTTCTCATCCTCACCCTACACAGGGACCATACAAGAAGGCAAGAGCAAATTTTTTGAACATATTCATGCACATATGTATGCATGCTTGGCTCCAGGCCTCTCTCCCGGTGTCCGAGGGTGGATTGGGTATGCGTAGTGCAGCCCAGCTTGCTCCTTCTGCCTTTTTGGCCTCTGCTGCTGGATGTGCTTCCCTTTCAAAAGACACTCTGCCTACTTGCCTCAATTGTGTACTTTCTCCAGAATCCGCTGAAGGACTAGCCCTGTGGAATGCACATGTTGCAGTCCAGCCACCTGAGAGCCCTGACGATTGCCATCAAAAGGCATGGGATTCTCCTCAGGTGAGTGTCAGACTCCATCATCTCCATGAGAATGTCCAGGACCCACCCTCAAGAGCCAGATTGCTGGCAGCCTCTTGCAAAGAATCAGGAGCATGGTTAAATGCCCTCCTGTATCTTCGCTGGGTCTCCGCATGGATGATGACACCATCTCTATAGCAGTGAGCCTATGTTTGGGTACGCCCTTGTGCCGCCCTCACCCTTGTATCCAATGTGGTGTTCCAGTGGATGAGTCTGCTGTTCACGCCCTGAGCTGCCGCAAGAGTGGAGGGCAACATGTTCGTCACAATGCAATGAATGATGTCATCTGTAGAAGTCTAACTGCAGCTGGCATCCCCTGCCAAACAGAGCCGCACTCCCTGGTCCGCAGTGATGGGAAGCGCCCGGATGGGGTTACCATGCTCCCATGGAAGAGTGGGCATCCCTTGGTCTGGGATGCAACCTGCTTAGACACCTACACCCCCTCCTATGTAAGTCTTGCTGCTAGCAGAGCAGGTGCTGTTGCTGAAATGGCGGATAACTGAAAATCAGCACAGTACACTCACTTGCAGTCAACCCACTTGTTCGCGCCTGTCTCTGCAGGGACGTCTGGGGTCTTTGGAGAGGAGTCCTTGCACTTCTTGAGAGAGCTAGCTCGGAGAGTGAGAGACAGAACTGGAGAGCCTCATGCATTCCATGCAGCATCTGTTGCAAAGGTTGTCTGTGGCAATCCAGCGAGGTAACACAATCACAATTGTGGGGACCTTCGGGCCAAAACTATCATGTAACTTGGTCTAACTGATAGCCAGTTTATTGTGTTATGCATTGTATTTATGTATTTATATATTTATCTTAATATATATATATATATATATATATATATATATATATATATATACATTTGATATCAACAATACAGCATAACACAAAGCAAAACATAAAAAACAAAAAAACAAAAAACAAAAAAAACAACATGTATATATATATATATATATATAATATATATATATATATATATATATATATATATATATATATATATATATATATATATATATATATATATATATATATATATATATATATATATATATATAACAGTGAATTTAGATTACCATGCATGGCATGCAGTAAAAGTATGTTTTAAAAAAATATTGTGACGTGGAATAGGCTTAGCATATAATTGCCATTCAGATCAACTCAAATTAGAAAGTTGCAGGTTATCAAATTGTCCATAATATGTAGGTAAATGGTTTTTAACTTGTATGTACTTCCAGTGTGTAAGGCCACAGCTATAGTGATATGTATGGATTTGAAAGTAAGTCATATATTGTATCAAAAGCATTTAATTTGCTGCCAAAACATTATTCAAAGTTTAGGCCGTGCATAGTGCAAAGAAAAAAATATTTTTTTAAAAGAAGTCAGTTAGCATGCTGGGTTCAAACCCTGACCAAAATATTGTAATCTATCAAGTAAAGCATGTGTGCTCAGCATGAACACTTGAAAACTATTGTGTTATTGTGGGACTAGTGGCTGTCTGGTTCCATACAGACATGCACTCCCCATCTAATTGTGCTGTATAAGTTTGTATCATCTTTCAACTTGTTTCAATTCAACATTCCTGTTAGCATTAATAGCATCTGTTCACAGATATAAGGAATATATTTGCATGAATGCCTTTGTCCGGCAATGACTAAATTGAAAAAAAAAATAGAAATAAAAACCCTGGTGGCCTGGTCAATTTTCAAAGATGTCCAAGACCAGAAACATATTATTAAATTTGTGTGGCCTTACAAACATTATGTTCGGTGAATGTTTAACGGTAGCAGTTTCTCCTTAAGGCTTGTGAATTTTTCATCGTGTGGGGTGGCAACACCAGATGTCAATCAGCTGTTCGATATGAAGAAATAGATATTAAGGCAAACATAGCTTCCTGATCAAATGTGTGTTTCCTGTTCAAATTGTATGTTACCCTTTATTTGTAGAATAAATTTGTCATGTGCACCAATGATTCAGAGAATAGTCCTCGGGAAATTGTTATTAGGTCCAGGTGGGCATCAACATGTTTCGTAGTTTTGCATTGCCACTTCATATGCAATTTCTGCAAATTGTTCAATAAGCAGATCCCATGAAATTGGTGAGTTGGTGTCAAAACAAGTCTTAGTATTGTTTACAAACATTGCTGAAATATTTTATAAACAGTTGGAAAATCCAGACCTGGTGGCAATTGACAATAAGATTGTGGTGGAATTCAACCCTCTGCGTTCTCACGGAGGCAATAAAGTAGCGTCCTGACTTGTCGCTCTTCTGCTTTTCCCGATAGACTCGATACTGCTCGAAACTGTTTGAATCTGCTTATTCATATAGCCCATTCATCAGGCTGATGAAAATTGAAAGATGTCGGAGGCTGTAGTCTTAACCCTTCATTGTGGGACATGTACGCTCGCGAAAAACGCGTTGTTGTGGATGGGCCACTATAGTTGCTCAACGTGTGGCTGTGGGAGCTAAGCAAATCTTATAGCGAAATTTGTTCAAATTTTCTATGCAGGCTATGTGTGGTGATAAGGATGCATGCTAGAAATTTGAAGGCTGTGGTACTCATTGCAACGAAGTTAGAACTAATTGGGGGCTCGCTTACGCTCGCCCCCCCTTTGATGGTTCAAGTACGGGGAGTCCGACGGCAGCCCGCCTACGCAGGGGCCGCACCTAAAATGCTAATTTTAGGCCACCCTTCATTTTCTTCTCCGGCCGACTGCTCCTCGGCCGAGAGACTAGCAGGCATGAGGCACCAACGCCAACGTCGGGGTGCAAACGTTCTGCGTCCTAAAGCGAGAAAAGCCAAATGATCTAGACTGCCATACGCGCAGAAGGGATCCAAAGTCGTGGCAATTCGACCATTTAGGCGCGCATTTGAACGCGCCATGCACTTGAAAACCTACGTAAAAGAAACGAAATGTAAAACCCGTCAACTCTATCGAAGCATAAGTTTATTTTACGGTGGCCGAAGACTAGGGGTTGCAGATTTACCTTCGGGCAACGTCACCATCTTGCCGGCCATTTTGGAATGCGTTCGTTCTGGCTCAGTGTCGCGATTTGATACCAATGTTCGTGGCATGGCTATCACGGCTGGCCCTCGTTTCAGAAGCTATGTGCGTCGTCGTGATGCATGTGCATTTTTAGCCCCAGTTTCTGATTCTTCCTCGGACAATTTGCCTTTGCCTAACCTTGCTATAGTATAGAGTGTATGACGCCATTATCGTGTACTACAGTTGACCTCAAGCGATCCTAAACAAACCTTGCCTACCATGCTGATGTCAGCTATATCAATCAATCAACCATGCAATCAATCAATCAATTAGACCATGCATATGCACAATGGTATATAGAATAGAATTCAAATCAAAGCACTGATCACTGTTACATACGATTCCCATGCAGCTACATAAATATACATTATGAATAGTTGGAAATCAGCTCGAAAGCAATTTAAATGGGAAATTACTCTAATCAAGCATGCAGTCCACATGATTTTCTTCACTGAGGGACTGAGTTAAACAAAATCTGCAGAATGCTGATAATATGCCAGGTTGCCGTCACCACAGCTGTCCGAAGCAACGCTTGCCCCCCATGATGCATTTTGCATCTCACTAGTTACCGAGCGGTTTAGCGAGGTTAACTGTTTCCGTCGCCAATGGGAGTCCAATCGAGGTCGCCCACGCATTTCGTAGGGTAAAAATTTCACCTTTAGGCCCAGAACTGATATTTTCAACTCAAATTGCGGCTCCATTTCAACACTGATGAACACAGCTATAACATACAGCTACTTGTATACGCGTGCACTATAAGATAAGCCTCGAACCATTTCGATCAGAGTACGGACAGTTCAGTAAATCGCCAAAGAATTTTCAAGTTTTGGCATACTTGGCAGTCTCATCGTTCCGTTTGGAGGTCAATGCATCATCTTACAAGGCCTAGAGCATGAATATCTTGAAATTTTGTTAAGCGATTCTTAAAATTCAATAAAGAAGAGGTAGGATTTCTGATTTTAGCGTTCGGGTCGCTGAAAACGTCTGCCATGATGGCAGTCATCTGCAATATGACGTAGCCTCGCTCATTGCGCATGCTCGATCACTCGCAGCGACCAGACTTGAATATTCTCTTCAGTGCACAGTTCCCGTTTGTTATTTTCGTTCTTTTGGCGAAACTTCACCGTTTCATCGACATGTCGAGCGAACATGACCCCAAATGTGTTATACACGGCCGAAATACGCACTCCTGGTGTCAGAAGATCATTTTCAAAGCGGCGTTCCAAGTTTGGATCGAAAATATCTGATTATATCGCCGGTAAGCAACATGTCCAGAAATGCTTCAGTTGTATACGTACAGAGATTATTTAGGAGAAGAGCTGTATGCCTAGCTATTTCAACTCTATAGGTAGTTTAGCTTAATGATATTTTTGCTGGATGGGTCTATACTGAATGTCCGACCTGTAATGAGTATTTATGGTCTGCCAAGTCATTTGTGAAAGGTAGTGATTTCACTACCATCAAACAAAATAAAGCGAAAATCAAACAACCGGCAAACCATTTGAGAACCTAAGTAACTGGCCATGGCCAATTCACACAATGAGTCAAATTGCTCACAGTGACAGTGAGTCACTATCCTATGCTTCGGATGCATGCTCTTGCAATGACACTGTATTCAATTTGTAACAATTTCTACAACAGTGCATCATGATATACCACAATTGCTAACCAACAACGTGAACCAATTTCATGCATAGTAGCCTGTATTACAACTGCAATCCAGCCACATGAATACCTCAATTCCACAAAATAAAAGGCATGCACTTTTAATTATACACAGCGGATTGACTTCACGTACAGCAATAAGACAATTTACATGAACAGCAGGTCAAATGTTATAATAGTATTGAATGTTTAGCATGTAATGAAGTATGCATGGCCATCACATACTGCTGAATATTCAAATGAGTGTTCACATTGCATTATAGACAAAATTGTTACGAAAACTCCTCATTGACAAAACAACAGCATCCTGGACCAGTACCAGAACGCTTACAAACTTAATTATTATAATTTTACAATATTTATGTATAGTTTGACACTGCAGAAAATTGGTGGTCAATGTGGGTATAAAGAACATGTCCTTAGTCTATCACAAGACATGGCATTGCGTACAATCACTTATTATAATAATTCTTGTCTCAATGAATTGCCTCATGAATGTTACTCTAAGATTTTAATAAATAATGCACTTAAAGCAGTGTTCATCCAATTTTCTACATACAGCACTTAGTTTAGCTCACTTTGCATCTATGCATGTTCTTTATTAATATGCTATTGTCAAATATGTCTGAATGAGTGGTTGTAAGGTCTAATTGAACTCAAAACTCTTAAACTAGCTCTATATTAAACAAAATTATGTGTCCCAACTTTCTTTTGTCAAACTGTATCAGCGGCTGATACATGTATTGGCCAGTATGCACATCAATCTATATAACTGTCATATGCTAATTCACAGATGACACATTCAATGAAAGTCAAAGCAACATACAATTGACTATCCACACATCATGTAGATGATTGGTAACTCATAAACTATACTGAAATGAATGCAGATCAAATGTCCATGCAACATTCAGTATATATACCCATTCAACTTTAAGTTAATTCTAATCTTCTAGTAATCGAGGCAGTTTAGTACAATGTTTACGGCTGTACAAAACTATAAACCTGATTGTACTTTATGCCAAACTATGAAATCTGTACTAACATGGTACTTGCAAGAGACAAATCATCAAGTGAACTGAGCTATCATGCATCCATGCAGACAATGTCATGCATATGCATGCAGCAGAGTATTACAGATTCTGAAGGTATGACAGCTCTAGTGACTATTATTGAATATGAGTTAATTGGCTCATATATATAGTCAGACCCTTAATTTGCAATTGGCTTCAAATGTTGTGCATACCTTTCCTTTCATATAGGATCAAAGGGGTCAAATTTAGGTATGCATGAGCTAGACTATAGCTCACAGTATGGATTAATAGATAAATACTATATACAGTTATGCAATCATTTCACCCACATTCCCAATCACATTCAATTTCTATGTTAAGATTCCTTTTAGCGTACTCTCGGCGTTCCCAGGCTGCACAAAGTGCATACATGGGTCTGGGAACAAGACTGTTTTCGTGAGGTTCTGAACTTTGTTCACAACTAGTATAGTTCTTGGCTAAAACGAGCAGTTATAAGTGCTTTCATATTGTACTGGCTCCAACTGTACTTGCTTTCTGCCCTCAACAGTGTGATCGTTCAAAAAGATGTCGAAAATAAACAGGAAATGTTATCGTTCGTCAGATTTTGCACCGAAGATTCTTTGCTTGCTTTCTACTATATTCAGTGCTATTTCTTCAGCTGCTACTGAACAAACTGCACAAGTTTGGTCTGTTCCTTAGCCTACTGTGGATAGCGCTACATTTGGAAAGTTTATGAATAGAAAGTAAGCTTTTTCGAACCTTGTCTTTTTTCACCCGTCAGCGGCACTTGGATTAACTATAAAGAGCGGACAACGGCCATTTCTTGTTGACGACGCAACATGATGTCATGCACGTGACCTCTCCTAGCTCACCAACATAGATAAAGCTTGCGAAGTCCCCTTGAAGCTTACCGAAGTCCTTTTAAAGCTTACAGAAGTCATTTTAAAGCTAAACATATATATTGCGCGGCGACATCACAAGAAAATGGTTGACGGCGTTGATGGGACTTAAACAATCATTAGAAAAAGGAATTTTCCAAGAAGTTTGTTGCACAATACTACACACTATATCTAAACCCTAACCCAACCCTAACCCGAAACCCTAGGCACTACTGTCAAGGGTGGCCATTAAAAGAGATTAACTCCAGGGAGAGTGTTGTATTGTGAGGTTTGGGTTTAGGGTTAGGGTTGGGTTAGAGTTTAGATATAGTATGCCGCGCCGTATTGAATCCTAACCCTAGGCAGGCTGTAAAGGGTAGCCTTTAAAAAGAGAAAGATTCCAGGGAGTGTGTTGTATTGTGAGGTTTGGGTTAGGGTTAGGGTTTAGGATTAGCTTTAGAAGGACCTCGGTAAGCTTCTAGGGGATTTCGCAAGCTTTATCTATGTACGTTCTAAAGGAGAGGACGTTCACTCAAATATGGCCAACGTACTTGCCCTGAAATAACCACTGACATCGTAGCATGACGTCATCAACGTTTGTCCCGACTGTTTGGGTGTTGTGCATGGCATCATGTTGCATCATCATCAAGAAATGGCAGTTTTCCGCTCTTTATAGTTGATCCCGGCACTTTTTTACGGTTATGTTTCAGCAACCTTTTACAAGTCAGTGTGTGCAAATTTCTCTTAGTTATGTATTCAGTTGTACTTCAAGAAGGCTTGGCTAGCTTTAGATGCGTTAGTTGTGACCAAAGTAATCCAATTCGCTCCAAAAATGATAGAAAAAGAAGGAGCCGGTATAGTGTCCCATCCACAATAACGGTTACGCAATTTCACCACTAAGTCCACAACACGGATTGGTAACGCGCGAGCCACTATAGTGGCCCATCCACAATAAAGGGACTACATAGCCATTCTGAATTTGGAGAACTTCAGGGATCCCACTTCTGACACCTTGTACAATAACTCAGTATAGCGACGTTGTGATAGCGATACACTGGTCACTGGACAATTGCTATTAATTAACTGCCGCACTGGCTACCAACACTAAGTTACACAACACTAAATGATAGCAAACATGCAAGTTCCTAAATACTTTTACAATAGTTATTAATAGTAACATCATGCTTGATTATAGAAATATAGGTGAAGCTACGATTACATCACATAAAGACTTACTATGTTAATAGATTACACCACAATATGAACCTTGATTGTGGATTAACCCTGAGCGAAATTTGGAGTTCATGTGTATTGAAGTAGTTAGAAGATCTCGTCCACTGATGAACCACATGAGTTATTAGGATTCATTGTATACATAGCATTGATATTTTTTGGTTGTGTTTATAGCTGATGAAGGTCCACGGACCGCAACGTTCTATAATTGTATTGCTGAATGATTGTGCCACGAGTAACTCAAGTAGATTTTGTCGGTTGGGATTTATGTTGCAAGATGTTCATTGCCCCCCCCCCCCCCCCCCCCCCCCCACTTCAAAGTATCTTCTTACGCCTGTGACATACACATGCACAGACACACGCACGTACACACATGTGTTAACAGCATAACGCATCCATGTGTATGTATTCAAATTACTACACAACCGCACCACCCTCTTTTTATGATATTGTGTTCTGTGTGTGAATAATCTTGTAGATCACTTTGTGTCATGACAAATTATGGATGGATCAAAGTGTCCTGACATGGTGTAGCACAGGTCACTGATGTCAAGACACTTCCTAATTGATGTCGATTATTAAAGCAAGTAAACAAAACTCTAGAAGAGGCTATACATTCAAACACTTTCCAGGATACAAATTTGTTGTTGTACTGTATCGACCTGGATTGACGCTAATCGTTAACACTGCATGTCACTGGACCAACTCAATCATTACTCAAGATACACGTGGCCACTTACAAGAATAGCAACAATTACTATTAAGCACATCTAGAATAGAACAGCACACATTAATAGAACGATCACTACTTAGCACATAGTCTAGTCTAAGTTATATGTCAGTGTATACCACATCTTCCTTCTTCCAGTATGTCACTCTGGAGGATGGTCCAAAATGCGTTCCAGTTCGCGAACGAGTGGCAATAGTACGGGCTTGCTGATTGCCCATTGGTTCAGTATGAGCTGCGATACCTTGCTCTGGGTCCTACGAACATTACCCAAAGGGGTCTCCACTATGTAGGAGCGAGGTGTGGCGGCTTGTTGGACAACTCTGCCAGGAGTTTGTCTGTTCTGGGTATGCACCCAAACTGACTCATCATCTGGAAGTGGTGGTAGGGGTCTGGCTCTGTGACGTCAGTCATACTCAACCTTTTGTTGTGCCTTGTATTACTTGTCCTTGACCCGAAAACTTGGAAGATAGTGCCAATCAGAGACAAAAGTCTTCTTAGGCTGAGGGATGTCAGTTTTCAGACATCTTCCCATTAGGAGTTCTGTGGGACGCCTTCCACACCATGGTAGAGGTGTTGTTCGGTAGCTCAGGAGAGCCATGTGAGGGTCGACTGACTTCTCCAATAGATTCTTGGCTGTCTTAACTGCCCTCTCTGCCATGCCATTACTCTGAGGATAATGGGGGCTACTTGTGACATGCTGAAATCCATAAAGTGCAGCAAACTCTTGCATTTCTTTGGAACTATCCTGTGGTCCGTTGTCACTGACCAAGATAGATGGAATGCCATGTCGTGCAAAGAGGCTCTTCAGAATACTGATTACTGCAGTTGATGTGGTGCATGGTTGTTAGCGTTTGAACTTCCATGGAACGTGAAAAGTATTCGACTACCACGATGTAAGTTTTCCCATTGAGTTCGAAGAGATCGAACCCAACTTTTTCCCAAGGGTGATTCGGGAGGGATGTTCTGATCATCGGTTGTCTAGGGGGTAGACATCTCTTGGCACACTCAGAACAATTCGTTACTAGTTGTTCCATCTGTTTCTTTAGGCCAGGCCACCAGACAGATGTAGCTGCACAAAGTTGGCAACGTTGTATGCCCTGATGTCCAGGATGGATTTTCTGGAGTATTCCCTGTTGCAGCTTGAGTGGTACCTCTATGCGCTGACCTCGTAGCAGTAGATCATCACTTAGGGGCAATTCTCCTCGCACTGGCCAATACTTTAGGAGGTCTGCTGTGATTTTACCTTTGTCAGGCCATCCTTGCTTGCAGAAAGTGATGAGATGGGAACAAATGCTATTTTCATGCTGTGCACGCCGGTACTCATTCAGGCGATCTGTATATGCAAGCAAGTAGGAAGTTATAGCTTGGACGATTGACTCTGTTACAATATCTTCCTTGATGTGGCTGGCTGCTGGTGAAGAGGGTGGTGCACAAGATAGTGTGTCTGCCGTGTACAAAAACTTGCCAGGGACGTGATAAATGGCATATTGAAAACGCATGAGGCGAATACGAAAGCGAAGGATGCGTGGTGTCAAAGAGTTGAGGTTCGTCTTGCCAAGAAGTGGTACTAAAGGCTTGTGGTCAGTCTCCAGTACAAATGACATCCCAATGACGTAGTCCACAAATTTCTCACATGCCCACACAAGAGCAAGGGATTCTTTCTCAATTTGAGAATATCTCCTTTAATTCTGTGTCATGGAGCACGAAATAAAGGCAATAGGTTTCCACAGACTGTCATCCATTTGCTGGAGAATGATTGCTCCCAATCCATAGGCAGAAGCATCGACACAGATCTTGGTGGGAGCATCAGGGATGTACAGAGCTAATGTGGGTGGACTTGACAACTATGCCTTGATATCCTGGAATGGTTTCTGTTGGCCTGGTCCCCACACCCATAGCCTCTTGCTACTCAAAAGCTCACGTAGAGGCTGGGAAATCTCAGCTGTGGCAGAGCTGAACTTTCCAAGCTGATTGACCATTCCCATAATCGTCGCAATTCTGTGACTGTCACAGATCTGGACTCTTCCATCTTAAGGATTGCTGCGGTTCTACTAGGATCTGCTGATACTCCGTGCTTGTCAATCACATGGCCTAGGAAGGTGAGGGATGGCTTGCTAAACTCACATTTCTTTGAATTAAGGGTAAGTCCTGCCTTTTGGATATACATGAGGGTCTGATGCAGTCGGCTGTCATGCTCCTCCTGGTTCTGTCCGAAAACTAGAACATCATCCATATGACAAAGGATTCCCTGTTGTCCTTCAAGAATGCACTCATTCATCGCTGAAAATGTTCTGGTGCATGGAAATACCAAAAGGTAATTTGTTAAACTGATAACGACCAAAAGATGTGATGAAGGTAGTGAGATGGCGGGAACTTTCTTCCAAAGGTATCTGCCAGAACCCGCAGTTGGCATCCAACTTGCTAAATGTGGTGGCTCCTCCTAACTGTGCTAGTGTCTCATCTATACATGAGGCAATGGATGAACTTCCTGAAGGACATTATCATTGAGAGGTCGAAAATCTACGCAAATTTGAATGTCCCAAGATGGTTTTGGAACCACAACCATACCTGTGCACCATGAGGTAGGTTCTTCCACTCGAGAGATAAAACCCAAGGACTCCATCCGCAAGAGCTCTTCCTTTACCTTCTTCCGTTGAGGCAAAGGGACTTGACGAGGAGTGAAAAGAGCGAAAGGCTGTTCATCAGGTTTGAGTTTGATCTCATAACTCCTACTTACAAGAGTTCCAAGCCCAGTGAAAAGCTTAGGGTACTGTTCATTAAGTGGCGAACTAACAGCCTCAACTTTGGTGAGAACCTGAAGGGCCTGGATGGCGGGTAGACCCAGCAGGTTATGCTTCAGATACTTTACAACAAAGATAGGCTGAACACATTGATGGCCTTTGTAGGATAATGTGGCAGATAGCTCATCTTTTACCTGAAGTGGCGTGTTGTCTGGTCCATGAAGCTTCTCAGTGGGTAGCACTAACATGCTCTGACCGAGTGTTTTCCACACATCCTCTGCGATTACAGTTACCTCGGCGCCAGTGACCACCTTGAAGAGGACTTCCTGATCATTGAGGAGGACTTTACAAATCCACGCAGTGCCTGTCTTTGGTCTCAATTACGCCATTGTGGTATGCTACGTCGTAGTCCATAGCATCAGTTTTTGGGGCTGTGGTGACATCTGCTACTGACTTGTGGAAGCATTGAGAGCTGTAGTGCCCTTTCTTTTTGCAATTGTGGCACTGTGCTTCTCTGGCTGGACATTGTTGTCGTGAGTGTGGTCCTCGTTCACATCGGGAGCATTTGCCTTGAGCTGCATGGTGGTGGTTTTCGCTGGGTGTGAGCTGATCCGTGTTGAGAATGAGATCCCTTACCCTTGAATGAAGGCTTCTGTCGCAGGGATATTGCGAATCAATTGAAGTTTCTACTTTGGGGTCAACTTTCAGGAGGGCTTGCTGTTCGTATACAGCTTCGCGTTGCCTTACGAGCTTTTTTGCTTATTCCAAGGTCAAATCTGGGTCCATTCTGCAGGTGTTCGGAATGACTTTGGTCACCGGCGAATCCCGACCACGATTCAATTGCGGATCATTT
The DNA here is from genome assembly GCA_963170055.1 of Halisarca cf. caerulea. NCBI lineage: Eukaryota > Metazoa > Porifera > Demospongiae > Chondrillida > Halisarcidae > Halisarca > Halisarca cf. caerulea. The sequence goes on from CAUJGJ010000004.1 coordinate 1,677,848, forward strand.
GGTCCTTGAGATCTCTGTAGTCACAGTTCTCTATCAGGGTGTAGAGACTGGTTATAAATTGCTCCACAGACTCGCCAGCTGCCTGACAGCCCTCTCAAAAAATGACATTCTTCCATACCCGAAAAAAGTCGTCGTACTGCTTGAGAACTTTATCGTATTTCTTCCTGTACTCGTAGGAGATGTTGGTCGAGGCGAGGATTTCCTCTGCGTCTTCTCCCATTCAATAAAGCAGCGTACTGACCTGTTTGTTGTCGCTCTCCTCTGACAATCCAGATGCAAGACGGAACTGCTCAAAGTGGTGCTTCCAGCGGGCTATTCGTCTGGGGTCTTGAAATCAAACGATGAGGGAGGCTGCAAACGAACGCTAGCCATCCCACTTCTGACACCATGTACTGTATCGACCCGGATTGATGCTAATAGTTAACACTGCATGTCACAGGGTGTTTATAACCGTCTGTTGCTTGTTCCGATTGTGGGTGGTGATTGTTTTCAACGTCATCAATTAGCGGCTGTTTTTAATGCATCATTTAGCGTCTTTCAGGTGACGTACGAAATTTCACATATCAACAGAATGGGGGAAGAAGGCGACTTTTGTGACGCTATGCCTACGTGTCCATGAAACGTCACGAAAATGGCAGTTTTGTTGAGGGCCAAGATATAATCGCTTGGTTAGACCTCAGATGCCTTCGAATCCCACCAAATCCAACTTCGATGGTATCTTAAGATGTTTCGGTTTGTGAAAATCATTCCGGGCATAGTGCTACAATCAAGGAGTTTCACGCAATTGGACCATTTATGCTAATTTTTGGCCGTTTGGAGGGTGAAAAAGCAGGTTCTTCGGTTATAACTTTCTTACTGAAGATTATAACCTATAGCCCGGAACGATTTTTGGATAGCTCACCACTTGTTCTGCCTTTTCATGTTGTTCAATATTAATTGAGAGGGATCAAAGGCAGTGTGTAACCAAGGCGAAGTTTGTCTGAAACTGCTATGTATTCCTAGCTCGCTATCTTTCTTCAGGCAATAGAAACAATTGCCAGTTGAGTACCAACATGCGCGGAATATATACAACTTTCGTCCAGTGAGAAGAACTGGGCGAAAATCTTGTCAACTAAGTAGAAACGATCGATAATTCGTGTTGCTATTTCAAGACGGCCATTTTTGCATTTTATTCCTGGACGGTTATAAATACCATGTGGTCACTGGACTAACTCAATCATTACTCAAGACACACGTGGTCACTTACAAGAATAGCAACAACTACTATTATTATTAATAAGCACATCTAGAATAGAACAGCACACAATAGAACAATCACTACTTAGCACATAGTCTAGTCTAGTGATGTCCCCAAAAATGGCCGAGTGGGTTTGTGTCTGAGCTATACGCCAGACTAAGTCTAGTCTAAGTTATGTCAGTATACCACAGTTATAACCTGTCTGGGTGTGCAGCAGTAGAGCAATACAGTAATGATTGACTTAAGTGAAGATACAGTGCTAATGACCTCAGGCTTCACCATGGTGAATCAGTACTGTATTTCCGCTGCAGCACACCTGGACAGGATATGATGATTACTTATATTCTACAAACCTCTCCAAACATGTGATTTAACAATGACCACCTTTGCAGATACCACACTCAAGTAGTCACCAAGCGATCTTCGTTCAGGGGGGAAGTCCCTCTCCATTGACATTTGCAAGCCGCTATTTGATTTGTTCTCGGTGTTCAATGAATCCGAGTTCCTCTCCACATACTCCTGTGATCCATGCCACAGTGAAGACAAGCAGTGCAGGACAACTGCACACAAAGCAATGCACCTCAAGAATGTACCAAATGTGCTAAGACTACACTTGAAGAGGTTCTGAATCAGGTAAAACAGGAAACGTACGTCGTGATCATTTCTAGCTTTTTGCTGCATGTGGTGTAAAGTGACTTTTATCTAGAATGTGTATACTTGTGTGGTACCACCACACACTCAATATGTGGGTAATACATGTAGTGACTTGGTTATACACATGTGCACACCAAAACATGCAACATGTTCAGTCAGTCACTTAAACCCCATACATGTATATACATGCACATAACCACCCACGCGAATGCACAGACACACACACACATACATGCACACACACACACACACACACACACACACACACACACACACACACACACACACACACACACACACACATACACACACACACACACACACACCAGGGGCGTAGGGAGAGAGTTTTCCACTGTTTTCTGGAATCCCCCCC
>CAUJGJ010000004.1:1685111-1727611 GCA_963170055.1 Halisarca cf. caerulea
ATAGTAAAATTCAATTTTAAATTATGACTTGATTCTCAATTTTACACATTGCATGTATAATGCAATGTTCACTATAATTATAGTAGAACCTGTCCAATATAATGACCACTCAAGGAAACAAAATTTGAAGGATGTACCGGTGGTCAGAGTATGTACTCATAAGAGAACAGTGGATCTGCAGCGTCTGTAATTTATATACAACAGCTCAGTATCCTCTAATAAAACTTTATAAATTATGACATTGTCTATATAATGGATATAGTACAGTGAAACCTCTTTAATCCAGCCACCTTGGGACAAAGATATTTGGGGTAGGTAGGTAATCCTATGTTATGTCACATTTAGAACCAAACAGAATGGGTCGGTTCAAATATATGCGCAATGTGGCCAATTCACAATGCTCGGATTCTAGAGTGCATGGTTTCACTGTATAATCAGCTGTGAAGGACCAAGTTATAATCAATAGATAGACCATAGATACTCTATACTCCGCATGGAGTATATATAGAGTATCTATGAATAGACACAATGTCATGGTCTTTATACAGAAGCAGAGTGCATGTATCACTGAGTTACATTTCCAATGTATGGAGTAGCTTGTAGAGTGATCATAGACATGGTCTTTCACACATATGTATAATAGTCTAAAGCAAGTTTCACTGCATTAATTAAATATATATATATATATATATATATATATATATGAAATCTTATTTTGTATATTATATATATATATATATCCTCCCTGGGAGATTTACTTCATCCACCCAGTCATCGCTCCACTTGGAAGTACTCCAAGCTTGGAATTGTGACAACAATGAACCACCTCCCAGTGGCTCTGATGCAAGCCACCAAAGTGTCTGGGACTCACCCAGAGTCCAGTCTTGCCTTTCATCTCTTTTAGACAAGGCCTCCTCTGATCCCATATCCTCTGCTCGATTACTTGCTGCCACAAAGAAAGAGTCCGGAGCATGGTTGACTGCCCCCCCCCCTACTTCATCTCTAGGCCTTCGAATGGATGATGAGACCATCCGCACTGCTGTAGGTGTGCGCCTAGGTGTTGCCCTATGCAATCCTCACTCCTGTCAACCTTGTGGAGAAGTGGTAGATGAGCTAGGTCTTCATGGATTGTCTTGCCGGAAGAGTAAAGGTCGCATTCCTCGACACACAGCCCCCAATCAACTTGTCAAGCAGAGCCTTGCGTCCGTTCACATCCCTTCTACCTTGGAACCCCGTGGTCTCTGTTCATGCAATGAATGTCGCCCAGATGGAGTCACCATCATCCCCTGGTCCCAAGGCAAATGTATTGCTTGGGATGGTAAATGTCATGACAGCTTTGCAACGACCAACATGCCCCTAACCCATACTGGAACTGGTCTTCTAGCCAACCGTGCAGCGGAAGGCAAACGGGACACCTACTCTGAATTGGCCACCATGTTCACCTTGATTCCCATTGCTATTGAGACAACTGGTGTCTATGGGGATGATGCTCTATTATTTTAGGGCACTTGGCAGGCAATTAAGGGAGTGCACACATGATCCTCTATCCTACTTTAAGCTCACACAGAAGATCAGTGTCACCATTCAGAGATTTAACTCATTAGCCATTGTTAGTACTTCGAAATTCTAGTGAATAACTGAATTGTATCTGAGGGCATTAGAGCCCTACCTTATGCCTGTTTTCTTTATACTGCTATGGTGTTTTTGAATTTAATATTATATATATATAATATATATATATATATATATATATATATATATATATATATATATATATACTTTTTGTTTTTTTATTAAAATCATTAAATCATACAGAGACAACTAACAAGTCAAAATAAAACAAAACAAAACAAAAAAAGAAACAGAAAGAGAAGAAAGGAAAAAAAACTGACTAATCAAAGCAGGTTGGGCAACTGCCCCTAATAGATATAGCATTAAAACGTTGAATACAAATACTGATTGCTTTGCATACGCGAAAGAATCTCCTTTCTACAATCTGATCTGTTTTGCTAGATCCTCTAGGAAACTCAAGGGGATCCCTGGAAAATCTCCTGAGGTTTCAACTGCCAGTGGGACAAAATGATGAGTCTGGAGGAGCTCGGAGTACAATCTCTTCTTATTCCTTGCAGCTTGCTCAGCAACATTGCCTCCTGCAACACAAGCAGATGGAAGATAAGATGGAGCGAAGGTGTCATGACAGGTGAAGTCCCAGACAAGGGCTTTACCCCCTGCCCAGGGAGTCACTGTGAGCCATCATATATAGTCACTGTGATGCCATATATATATATATATATATATATATATATATATATATATATATATATATATATATATATATATATATATATATATATATATATATAATACTTTTATATATACAATATATATATTTATTATTTTTATACGTACAAGTTGTAAGAAAGGAAAAGTAAACAAACAAACACATGCACCTAGAGTCAAAGCTTGCTTTTCTTCTGTCTTAGACCTAGCTAATGACAAGTCTTCAGCCCGTCTACTTGCTGCCAAGAGGAAAGAGTCTGGTGATTGGTTAACTGCACCTCCAACCTCCTTATTGGGTCTCAGGATGGACTATGAGACAGTAAGGACAGCTATTGGGCTGCGCCTAGGTTCAGCCCTGTGTCCTCACCCATGCCTGCATTGTGGCCAGTTTGTTGACGAACTAGGAGTACATGGCTTGTCCTGTCGCTACAGCAAAGGTCGCAATCCTTGTCACTCAGCCCTCAATGATGTCATCGAACAGAGCCTCTCATCTATCAACATCCCCTCCACCCTAGAGCCACGTGGACTTTGTTTGTCTAATGACAGTCGTCCAGATGGAGTCACTATCATCCCATGGTCTCAAGGACGTTGTCTTGCCTGGGATGCCACATGCCATTACACATTTGCACCCACCAACTTGCCCCTCACCTGTACTGGTGCTAGCCTACTGGCTAATCGTGCTGCTCAGAAGAAACAGGAACTCTATTCAGAGTTGGTTACTTCTTACACCTTCATGTCCATCGCCCTTGAAACAACAGGTGCTTTCAGTGATGATGCCCTTACCTTTTCCCCAGAATTGGGAAAACACACCAAAGAGGCCACTGATGACCCTTTGTCCTACCACAAGTTGTGTGACAGTCAACGTATTAGTGTAACTGTCCAGAAGTTCAACTACATAGCTATTGGTAACACCTGCATGAAGTAACTTCATTATATACTATAGGGCCAATAGGGCCCCTTTTTGTTTGAATGTGTTTGTTTGTTTATATATATATATATTGGAGGTGATGTATCAGTCAACTCAGCCATTGAGTCAAAGATACACTCTTTACAAACTTTAGGAGACAGATTGAAGCTCCTACATGCACATGATGCCCTGACTCTGTTACGGAACGCCTTCACCATGCCCAAGATCTTATACATCCTGAGGACAGCACCTTGTTTTCGGTCTACTTTGCTGGAAGACTTTGACAGCATCCAGAGAAGTCTCTTGGAGGGTATTTGTAACATACAATTGAATGATGATTCCTGGATGCAGGCAGCATTGCCCATCAATGCAGGAGGTCTTGGAATTCGTAGTGCAGCCAAGCTAGCACCGTCTGCTTACTTAGCCTCAGCTGCTGGTTGTGCTACAATCCTACAGACTCTTCTACCTGATGTGATCTATTCCTCGATGCACTCACTACAACATGAAGCCATAACTATTTGGCAGAAGCTATCCACAGAACCACCACCTACCGAGGACAATGCTGCAAAACAAAAGTGCTGGGACTTTCCAGTGATAGAAGCAACTTTCAACAACCTCCTTCTCAGAAGTGAACAAAAGTCAAGAGCCAGACTGTTAGCTTGCAAACAGAAGGAGTCAGGGGCATGGTTGACGGCCCCCCCTATCTCAGCAGTCGGCTTAAGACTCGATGATGAGACGATTCGCGTCGCAGTTGGCCTACGTCTTGGTACCCCATTGTGTGTTCCTCACCCCTGTCAGCACTGCGGTGAGCAAGTGGATCAGTCAGCCACACATGGACTCAGTTGTGTACGAAGTCAGGGACGTAACCCACGGCATGCGGAACTCAACCAGTTTATCCACAGAACCCTCGCATCTATCAAAGTCCCTAGCACATTGGAGCCTCAAGGTTTATCCCATAGAGATCGCCGCAGACCTGATGGAATGAGCCTTATCCCTTGGTCACACGGGAGGGCTTTGATCTGGGATGTAACGGTGCATGATACTCTAGCCCCGTCATATCTTCATCTCAGCTCATCTCGTGCAGGGTCAGTGGCTGATAATGCCTCTGGACAGAAGAGACGTCTGTATAGTGACCTGACACCCACTCACCATTTGATTCCATTAGCATTTGAGACGATGGGAACATTCTCCAGTGATAGTATGCTTTTCTTAAAGGATGTGACCAGAAGAATCCGATTAATCAACAATGACTCATCAGTTTATTTGTTGTTGTGTCAGAAAATCAGTGTGATTATTCAAAGATACAATTGTGTATGTGTACTGGGTAATTGTAAACTAGATGTTTAGGTCACATGTATGTAGATTTGTACATGTGGTTTTGTTGAATTATTTAATTAAAATATATATATATATATATATATATATATATATATATATATATATATATATATATATATATATATATATATATACACCATCACTCACAATCTCTTTTAACTCTATTAATCACCCACAGTTAATATTATTCATTGCCTCGCATCAACAACTGTCATACACCACTATTTAAGCTCAGGCACTGTCTCTTGTATCATACCACTGATGAAGGTAGCAGTTGGCTGCCGAAACGTTTGGTGTAAATAATCTCCTTTGGCTAGTGATTTCCGCTAAGATCATTGACTACAATGCTACCTAGCCGTTCAAACCTTATCTCATATATATATATATAGATAGATAGATAGATAGATAGATAGATAGATCGATATAGATATATATTATACAGATATGTATATAAGGTTCTAGGATTCTGATTGGCTCTCAGTTAGATTTCATACCAGGAGTCTGAGATTTTGTTCAAGATTCCAGGCAGGATTGAGAAACTTATTGGAATAACGTCAATGGAAAGCTTCAGTGCCTGTACCCAACCCACAGCCCGGCTGCAGCATAATTTGGAACTCTGAGACCTGGGTATTTAAACCCTGTATTGGATTACTATTATTGTCACATGCATACTTATTTTTTGTACTGATTTTGGTAATAATAGGTTCTCTCTCTCGAGATTCCAAGGAGTTGCGGACCCCTCCGGCGCTCTATACCTAGTCTGGCGTTGCCGACCCAATCTTGCTCGGCCATTTTCGGGGACTGACGTCATAAAAGGTCTGCAAAATGGCGGAATGGCTGATTGTTTAGGTAGACCATAGATCTATGGTTAGACACGGGTGTGACTAAAACGAGGAACGGAACGGAACCGGAAAGGAACGCTATCACATGACAAGGAACGAAAGTCACGTGTATGCAGGATCACAAAATGGCTGCCCATACAACCAATGAAGTCTATGTAGCGCTCTTAGGCTATCAAAGGAGAATGTAAAAGACGTGTTAGTACCATTTAATCAGGTATATCGCTCTGGCCAGCCAAAAGGAATTCATTATAAAGTAAGTATACGTATAAAATGTACTGATTGATCAGTCTTGGCTACTAAAATAAGAATATAAAAGATAATTATTCGTATGTGTTATGTGCATAAATGTCCCCAGACTCTTTGCTGTTCTTTATTCCTAGGCATTTGCTGATTATCAATATCATAGCCTGAAAGAAAAAATATAGTGTACATAGTCAAAATGAACAGTTATGTTGTTACCGTAGTACTGGCATAATATTATTAAAGGATTGTTACTTACTTCAGGATAGAGTACAAATGTGGACAGTTCAAAGGCTCTCTGCCAGGACCATTCAGTCATTGGTAGAGCCAAGGAGAAGAGGTAAACTTTGATTTCTTCCCTCTGTAGAATGATGCTATCCATGTAAAGTATATGCTGCCATGAAACAGTGATCTGAAAAGTGAACTCACCAACTGTCCATGCACAGGGCCATTGTGTATCACCGTATCAAAAATAGCCTTATGCCACCCAACTCTATCCAGCAATTTTTTGTAATTGCTAGTCCTGGCAGCATCTTGAAAGAAGCCCTACAACATAGTATGTACGTATCTTATTGATCCAGTGATGTGTAACAGCATATTATGTCATTTGAATATCCTTACATTTGACTCCGCCTCTCTTAATATTTTTCTTATTTGGGTGACATCAAAAGAGGGAAATCTGCCAATGTAGGTGTATATGTAAATACGTATGTACGTATGTACGTACTGTATTCTCTCTAAAAATTTGTCACACCTGGTGCACACAATTTTTTGTCATTCAATGGTAATAGAATAGGAATGGCATATGTCATTATTGCCGATGAATATTTAGAATTTGTGACGAATCTTCAGAGAGGCGACGAAGGTTTAGAGAAAAGTCTGTTAAGTTGTATAGAAAAATGGCGGCTTGGAAACAGAAAGAATCAACTGCCGTTTGAGGCCTTCACGTCTATCAAGACATTTGGACATCGTCGATGATGAATTCATTTGTGAAAAAGAAGAGGACAATGACTGCAGCAGCTATGCTGTAGCTGTTGTGGGAAACCAGGGTGATATTCGAGGCCATGATCTTCCGCGATAAATTCCACTATACCAGTGTTCTCCCCAGAAATAATTTCAGGCATGTTGAGTATGTACATATATATGTACATACATGTGTATTATGCATATACATACAATACATCACAAATTGCTTGCAACTTCGGTTATGGGCACTAGTTTGTACTAAACAAGGATTTTCAACAATCTATGGATGCATGCATACTCTTCCTACAAATAGGACTGAATTTTAGAAAAGAAGGCATGTTGAACCGACATGCCTTAAGATACCTGGGGAGAACACTGGTATATGATCTTCACTGTTTTTCTTTCATGGTGAAACTGTTCATGGTAAAGTTACTGAAGATGTATTTGACAAACAGCAGGCTATCGTAAATACTGTGAGTAACAAGAATATCAGTAGTTCAGCTCTGTGGCAGCCTGTCTGAGGAAACTTTAGAATTACGTACATCTGGCTGGTGACAAATGATTAGAGTAAGTTTGCCAGAACCATAAAACAGGAAGTTCGTCGCTATTAGAATGGACTTTCCTACTAAAATTCAGTGACGAATTTTAGGAGTGATGAGTTTTTAGAGAATACGGTCTGTATGTAAGTAGAATTTTCATATAGCGTATGCATGTTTGTGTACTCACGGGGGTAATGGCCTTGTCTTCTGCATCTCCTGAGTCATGTTTTCTACCCACTCCTTGGGGCCAGTGACAAACCCAGTTACGTCATCTGGGTCAGGCTGGCCAATTGCCTGGTTGTAGTCAATTTTGGCCACTAAGTAGTCATCTAGAATGCATGGGGTTATTGTACAATCTTAAGAATACATTTTAAGATATCAAGTTAATAGCTTTGCCTTACTGTCCAAAGGGTAAAAGGTTTCTTCATCACATGAATCGTCTGACCCTTCACCTGCCTCCCTGTAAGATGTGGTATGAGCAAACACAATTACATAACTGTTATAGTTTGTTCTTGTATCCACCAGTATTGGGCATTTAGCATGCACTACTCACAATGGGTCAATGGAGGAGATGAGCTCTTTTGACCTTGGTGTTGTGGTGGAGGGAGTTTCTGCTACTATGATGCCCATCCTGTAATGGGAATGATGAGCAACTGTGTGTGTGTGTGTGTGTGTGTGTGTGTGTGTGTGTGTGTGTGTGTGTGTGTGTACGTGTGTGTGTGTGTGTGTGTGTGTGTGTGTGTGTACATGTGTGTGTGTGTGTTTGTGTGTGTGTGTGTGTGTGTGTGTGTGTGTGTGTGTGTGTGTGTGTGTGTGTCTGTGCATGTGAGTGTGTGTGTGTGTGTGTGTGTGTGTGTGTGTGTGTGTGTGTGTGTACATGTGTGTGTGTGTGTGTGTGTGTGTGTGTGTGTGTGTGTGTGTGTGTACATGTGTGTGTGTGTACATGTGTGTGTGTGTATGTGTGTTGTGTGTGTGTGTGTGTGTGTGTGTGTGTGTGTGTGTGTGTGTGTGTGTGTGTGTTGTGTATGCAAAATGTATGCAAGGCAAGGGAAATGGCATTCATGTTGAATATCATTAAGCATGGTTTCATCTTAAAGGTATTAGCATAGGAATTCTGCGGTACTCACTGTGCAACAGTCAGACTCTGTTCCTTTGAATTTGCCAATAGTCCTTTTTTGGGTAAGCTATAGAAGCATAGCAGAATCACAATATGGTTTACAGCACATACATACATGTATTGAAGGAGGGTTAAAGCCTTCTAACAGTTTTCTCTTGAGACAAGGATGTCTGCGGTTTTGTTCCTGCACTGCCTGTACACATCTGCATTTGCAGAGAAGTGTAACGTAATAATTATAATGCACATGAATTGAGATGCTGGCAGTTTTGATGTCACCTGTATTCTCTATACTTTACTATTGTGATCGTTAACCACAAACGTAGCAAGTTAGCATCTTCCTATTCATATTAAGTACAAGTTATGTATTTGTGAGATGGTGCACAAGTTCTTACTCTATTGATAGTGACAGATTTTGCTCACCGCATTGAAATCCCAGGGAACTTCGAGAACCATGTACAACGCATACTATATGTGATAGGGTATTACGTATGTACATTCACATTAAACTTAGTGGACCTTATGCAAGATTGGTTTTGTTGCATTTACTAACCATCACCAGAAATACTCCACAGTCTGTAGCACCCTTCTGTTTTGGAACTCTCTACAGTATGGATTAAGAGTGATTCCAGTGTTTACCTTGTGTCTCAAGTATCGTAGTTGTGTAAGCACACTAGAACACACCTTTGGCGCTTCTTCCTTCCACTCTTCTACTTTATTGATTGCGTGGCATAGATGTCTGTAAGCCATGCAATGTAATTTTGTTTAATACAACATGTACATACGTACATCATGATATTACGTACATTTAATTGTACCAAATTCCTCACACATGCACAACCAATGACTTCATGGGTTGTATAACTCAACTCACCTTACTATGTTTTCATGTTTTTGCTGGTGTGTTGAGAAAACAGAATCCAGAAAGCAAAATGTTAGATTCTCCGTTTGTATTACCTGAGAAATGTATGTATCAGTATGTTTACACATGGTGTCCAACCTTTGCATTTTTTGTATGATATTACATCATACATATTTAAATGTAGTGAAACACACCGCAAGAGTCCAGTGATCATTTTCCACAATGGGCACCAAAATAAACTTGTAGGCACCCAGTCCAGAGTCCTAAAATGGGAACATAAGGTATTTACCAGCAGGATGGCAACACCATCTAGTTGGTTGTCTTACTGGTATCCATTGCTCAGCAATATAGTTTCCTGTTGCCATAAATGTGTAAAACTTATGGCAAACAGGATACACTGTTATTCCCTATTTGACAAGAAATACATATATGTGGTGATACTGCATGCCATGACTTTAGGTATACCAATTAAGTATTTGAGAACTTACATTCTGTTGAGCCTTTGCAGCCACAAGAACTAAAAGAGAATCAACTGCCTGTTGGAAAATGTACACTGCTATTGAAGTACGTACATACGTATATAGTAGATCCAATGGCTATCTATGTATACGTAATATTATATAATTTACATACATTGGGTGAAAGTTGTTTACAGAACCACTGGTGTATGGTGAAACTGTTCATGGTAAAGTTACTGAAGATGTATTTGACAAACAGCAGGCTATCGTAAATACTGTGAGTAACAAGAATATCAGTAGTTCAGCTCTGTGGCAGCCTGTCTGAGGAAACTTTAGAATTACGTACATCTGGCTGGTGACAAATGATTAGAGTAAGTTTGCCAGAACCATAAAACAGGAAGTTCGTCGCTATTAGAATGGACTTTCCTACTAAAATTCAGTGACGAATTTTAGGAGTGATGAGTTTTTAGAGAATACGGTCTGTATGTAAGTAGAATTTTCATATAGCGTATGCATGTTTGTGTACTCACGGGGGTAATGGCCTTGTCTTCTGCATCTCCTGAGTCATGTTTTCTACCCACTCCTTGGGGCCAGTGACAAACCCAGTTACGTCATCTGGGTCAGGCTGGCCAATTGCCTGGTTGTAGTCAATTTTGGCCACTAAGTAGTCATCTAGAATGCATGGGGTTATTGTACAATCTTAAGAATACATTTTAAGATATCAAGTTAATAGCTTTGCCTTACTGTCCAAAGGGTAAAAGGTTTCTTCATCACATGAATCGTCTGACCCTTCACCTGCCTCCCTGTAAGATGTGGTATGAGCAAACACAATTACATAACTGTTATAGTTTGTTCTTGTATCCACCAGTATTGGGCATTTAGCATGCACTACTCACAATGGGTCAATGGAGGAGATGAGCTCTTTTGACCTTGGTGTTGTGGTGGAGGGAGTTTCTGCTACTATGATGCCCATCCTGTAATGGGAATGATGAGCAACTGTGTGTGTGTGTGTGTGTGTGTGTGTGTGTGTGTGTGTGTGTGTGTGTGTACGTGTGTGTGTGTGTGTGTGTGTGTGTGTGTGTACATGTGTGTGTGTGTGTTTGTGTGTGTGTGTGTGTGTGTGTGTGTGTGTGTGTGTGTGTGTGTGTGTGTGTCTGTGCATGTGAGTGTGTGTGTGTGTGTGTGTGTGTGTGTGTGTGTGTGTGTGTGTGTACATGTGTGTGTGTGTGTGTGTGTGTGTGTGTGTGTGTGTGTGTGTGTACATGTGTGTGTGTGTACATGTGTGTGTGTGTATGTGTGTTGTGTGTGTGTGTGTGTGTGTGTGTGTGTGTGTGTGTGTGTGTGTGTGTGTGTTGTGTATGCAAAATGTATGCAAGGCAAGGGAAATGGCATTCATGTTGAATATCATTAAGCATGGTTTCATCTTAAAGGTATTAGCATAGGAATTCTGCGGTACTCACTGTGCAACAGTCAGACTCTGTTCCTTTGAATTTGCCAATAGTCCTTTTTTGGGTAAGCTATAGAAGCATAGCAGAATCACAATATGGTTTACAGCACATACATACATGTATTGAAGGAGGGTTAAAGCCTTCTAACAGTTTTCTCTTGAGACAAAGATGTCTGCGGTTTTGTTCCTGCACTGCCTGTACACATCTGCATTTGCAGAGAAGTGTAACGTAATAATTATAATGCACATGAATTGAGATGCTGGCAGTTTTGATGTCACCTGTATTCTCTATACTTTACTATTGTGATCGTTAACCACAAACGTAGCAAGTTAGCATCTTCCTATTCATATTAAGTACAAGTTATGTATTTGTGAGATGGTGCACAAGTTCTTACTCTATTGATAGTGACAGATTTTGCTCACCGCATTGAAATCCCAGGGAACTTCGAGAACCATGTACAACGCATACTATATGTGATAGGGTATTATGTATGTACATTCACATTAAACTTAGTGGACCTTATGCAAGATTGGTTTTGTTGCATTTACTAACCATCACCAGAAATACTCCACAGTCTGTAGCACCCTTCTGTTTTGGAACTCTCTACAGTATGGATTAAGAGTGATTCCAGTGTTTACCTTGTGTCTCAAGTATCGTAGTTGTGTAAGCACACTAGAACACACCTTTGGCGCTTCTTCCTTCCACTCTTCTACTTTATTGATTGCGTGGCATAGATGTCTGTAAGCCATGCAATGTAATTTTGTTTAATACAACATGTACATACGTACATCATGATATTACGTACATTTAATTGTACCAAATTCCTCACACATGCACAACCAATGACTTCATGGGTTGTATAACTCAACTCACCTTACTATGTTTTCATGTTTTTGCTGGTGTGTTGAGAAAACAGAATCCAGAAAGCAAAATGTTAGATTCTCCGTTTGTATTACCTGAGAAATGTATGTATCAGTATGTTTACACATGGTGTCCAACCTTTGCATTTTTTGTATGATATTACATCATACATATTTAAATGTAGTGAAACACACCGCAAGAGTCCAGTGATCATTTTCCACAATGGGCACCAAAATAAACTTGTAGGCACCCAGTCCAGAGTCCTAAAATGGGAACATAAGGTATTTACCAGCAGGATGGCAACACCATCTAGTTGGTTGTCTTACTGGTATCCATTGCTCAGCAATATAGTTTCCTGTTGCCATAAATGTGTAAAACTTATGGCAAACAGGATACACTGTTATTCCCTATTTGACAAGAAATACATATATGTGGTGATACTGCATGCCATGACTTTAGGTATACCAATTAAGTATTTGAGAACTTACATTCTGTTGAGCCTTTGCAGCCACAAGAACTAAAAGAGAATCAACTGCCTGTTGGAAAATGTACACTGCTATTGAAGTACGTACATACGTATATAGTAGATCCAATGGCTATCTATGTATACGTAATATTATATAGTACTTACTTCTCCCGTGAGCTTGTTTCCCTTCAAGATGTCTTGCAAATCGTGGCCTTGAGCATGAATGTAGTTCTCCAAGGCCTTTGCTGGTGACACTGCAAGAGCAGCCTCCTCAACTTCAGCCTTGGAGAAGCTTCTGGTCCACGATTGCCGAGTAGCTGTCCATATGGTACAAACAGATGGTACATGATTAGGATCAGGGTTTGCTGGCATTGTCTTACCTGTGAAATTATCCAAGAGTGTCCCATCTTGTTCGTCTTTAATGTCAGACCTCTTTGAGGGATTTACTGCAAAGAATGGTATAAATCAGGATACGTGTTGTACATATGTACGTTTTAATGGAACACTCAGGGCTACTCATAGTATAGTGCCTTGCTCACAGTGGTGAATTCCTGTAATGGTGGGGGCTTCTTCTTGTCCTCTCTTCCTTCTTGAAGCATGTGGACTGGCTATACAAATGACACAAGGGAATGCAGTGTATAATTGGAGGGTATTCACATAGGGCTGCATACACAATTTGGGGCTATGGGAAGATGAGATTAGTACGAAAATCCAAGGGGATCAATGCAGTATGTGAGTTACTGTATATATTCATCAAGACGTGTGTGTGGGAGGGGGGTAGGTAACTATGCTTAGCTTTCTTTCAGAAAGCTACGTATGTACTTAGGAGGAACAAGTCTGTGGCATTGTAGAGGTGTACGTACGTATATGTATGTATGTATATTTCTAGCTAGGGGGTCTGCCCCCAAGAAAATTTGCTTTTTAGACTATATATTAGACCACTTAAGCAGGTTTATGATTACATCACTACAGCTGTACATAAAATTTATATATTATGCCAAGGGGGCCAACTGGATCACAGAAGGAGAGGGAGAGTGACTTCTCATTGCTTTTTCCCTGTCCCAAAGGAATCCTGGCATCCCTGATAGAAGTGTAGCATTTTAGATTCCAGTATACAAACTGGAATTTAGACTGAATTTCAATGTTGTGAACTTGAAATAATATACCAACATGTAGTAACAATTTGAGGTACTTACCATTTTCCTTTTCAGTACTTGAGTTTACTACAGTCCAGCCCTGTTCATCTGATGTTTCCGTCACTGCAGTGCATACGTATGTATATCCACATTAAATTTAGCATTTGTGAGTCCCTTACTATCAGATCTGCTTACACATGCTCCGGTCCCTGTAATCAACATCTTCTGGTCTGGGACGTTTTCTACCAGACTTTCTCTGTCTTGGCCGGGAGTTTTTACGCAGCTTGGTTAAGTTTAGTACCTGCTTTTAGAATAAATACATTTTGTTTTTGGCAAAGATTGTGTGTACTCAGTATAAGCCTTCCCACCTTTGGCTTGTGATTGGAACTTCCCATGCCAATAGTTTCCTTTACTGCTCTCAGATGATAGCATGCTCCAGTACTTGGACAGCTGCATGTCTCCTTTGGACGCAATGTTACCACTCTTATTATGCCGGAAGTTCCTCTTACATTGTACGCCTTCATTCCGGCATTATAGGAAACATTACATCCACGCTTGACTTCATCCACAAGAATGTCATTAGTGCTAACTGATGGATGAGTATCTGCACCTGGTAAAGTGACAATTGATAAATATTGCACTAAATACTGTGCGTACCTATGTACGTATGTGTATTTAGCTTACAGATTGGTGGAGAACTGCCTGTCTTCGGTGCTGGAGGGGACATTAGACAGAAGTCCACTGTTGTGGCAGGAGGGGAGGGAGTCAGAGAGGAGCCAGTGCCTGTTTTACAACAAAAGTTACGTAGATTGGGTGAAAGTTGTTTACAGAACCACTGGTGTACGTACACAGCTTACCATGTGACGACTGGAGGTCTAGTGTTGTGGCAGGAGGGGAGTGAGTCAGAGAGGAGCCAGTGCCTGTTTTACAACAAAATTTACATACTTTGGGTGAAAGTTGTTTACAGAACCACTGGTGTATGTACGCAGCTTACCATGTGACGACTGGAGGTCTAGTGTTGTGGCAGGAGGGGAGGGAGTCAGAGAGGAGCCAGTCCCTGTTTTACACCAAAATTTACATACATTGGGTGAAAGTTGTTTACAGAACCACTGGTGTATGTACACAGCTTACCATGTGTCGACTGGATGTCTAGTGTTGTGGCAGGAGGGGAGTGAGTCAGAGAGGAGCCAGTCCCTGTTTTACACCAAAATTTACATACATTGGGTGAAAGTTGTTTACAGAACCACTGGTGTATGTACACAGCTTACCATGTGTCGACCGGATGTCTAGTGTTGTGGCAGGAGGGGAGGGAGTCAGAGAGGAGCCAGTGCCTGTTTTACAACAAAATTTACATACTTTGGGTGAAAGTTGTTTACAGAACCACTGGTGTATGTACGCAGCTTACCATGTGACGACTGGAGGTCTAGTGTTGTGGCAGGAGGGGAGGGAGTCAGAGAGGAGCCAGTCCCTGTTTTACACCAAAATTTACATACATTGGGTGAAAGTTGTTTACAGAACCACTGGTGTATGTACACAGCTTACCATGTGTCGACTGGATGTCTAGTGTTGTGGCAGGAGGGGAGTGAGTCAGAGAGGAGCCAGTCCCTGTTTTACACCAAAATTTACATACATTGGGTGAAAGTTGTTTACAGAACCACTGGTGTATGTACACAGCTTACCATGTGTCGACTGGATGTCTAGTGTTGTGGCAGGAGGGGAGGGAGTCAGAGAGGAGCCAGTGCCTGTTTTACAACAAAAGTTACGTACATTGGGTGAAAGTTGTTTACAGAACCACTGGTGTACGTACACAGCTTACCATGTGACGACTGGAGGTCCACTGTTGTGGCAGGAGGGGAGGGAGTCAGAGAGGAGCCAGTGCCTGTTTTACAACAAAAGTTACGTACATTGGGTGAAAGTTGTTTACAGAACCACTGGTGTATGTACACAGCTTACCATGTGTCGACTGGATGTCTAGTGTTGTGGCAGGAGGGGAGTGAGTCAGAGAGGAGCCAGTCCCTGTTTTACACCAAAATTTACATACATTGGGTGAAAGTTGTTTACAGAACCACTGGTGTATGTACACAGCTTACCATGTGTCGACCGGATGTCTAGTGTTGTGGCAGGAGGGGAGGGAGTCAGAGAGGAGCCAGTGCCTGTTTTACAACAAAATTTACATACTTTGGGTGAAAGTTGTTTACAGAACCACTGGTGTATGTACGCAGCTTACCATGTGACGACTGGAGGTCTAGTGTTGTGGCAGGAGGGGAGGGAGTCAGAGAGGAGCCAGTCCCTGTTTTACACCAAAATTTACATACATTGGGTGAAAGTTGTTTACAGAACCACTGGTGTATGTACACAGCTTACCATGTGTCGACTGGATGTCTAGTGTTGTGGCAGGAGGGGAGTGAGTCAGAGAGGAGCCAGTCCCTGTTTTACACCAAAATTTACATACATTGGGTGAAAGTTGTTTACAGAACCACTGGTGTATGTACACAGCTTACCATGTGTCGACTGGATGTCTAGTGTTGTGGCAGGAGGGGAGGGAGTCAGAGAGGAGCCAGTGCCTGTTTTACAACAAAAGTTACGTACATTGGGTGAAAGTTGTTTACAGAACCACTGGTGTACGTACACAGCTTACCATGTGACGACTGGAGGTCCACTGTTGTGGCAGGAGGGGAGGGAGTCAGAGAGGAGCCAGTGCCTGTTTTACAACAAAAGTTACGTACATTGGGTGAAAGTTGTTTACAGAACCACTGGTGTATGTACACAGCTTACCATGTGTCGACTGGATGTCTAGTGTTGTGGCAGGAGGGGAGTGAGTCAGAGAGGAGCCAGTCCCTGTTTTACACCAAAATTTACATACATTGGGTGAAAGTTGTTTACAGAACCACTGGTGTATGTACACAGCTTACCATGTGACAACTGGAGGTCTAGTGTTGTGGCAGGAGGGGAGTGAGTCAGAGAGGAGCCAGTGCCTGTTTTACAACAAAAGTTACGTACATTGGGTGAAAGTTGTTTACAGAACCACTGGTGTATGTACACAGCTTACCATGTGTCGACTGACAGTCTGAATTTTGTCGCAGTTCCTGCAGCAGCTCTGGCACAGTGGGGGCTTGTACTAGCTCCAAGTCTAGCACACCTTGGCTCAGGTGCGCATACTTCGGCTTCAAGTGATACTCACCAATGCCTGTATAAGCATAGATATACGTAATACAGTATGCTGGTGGTAATCGATGGCAGTCAGCAGTATTGATAATCATTCACCAGCAAGCCCCCTCTGCATTTCATTTATAAAGTACTTCTGCAGGTGGTATATAGCAGTCATCATGGCATCAGCTGGTGCTTCTTTCCAGTTTTGGAGCTCCTTAATCACTTTGTTCAGTGATTCTGAAAGGTTGGTAGTGACTCCTCTGTGCCCAGGCAGGCCCACACTCTCCAGCCGCCACCTTCCTATACCCCTGTCTACCTCAGGATGTATGCTCTTGACATAGTACTCCAAAAAGAGCTTATCCCATGTCCCATTCACCTCACCAAATTTCCTCTGGTACTCCTCCTGGCTCGGCTGATTGAACAGCAGGCGGAGGTCATTCACAATGACAGCAATCTCACGCCTAGGAGCTCCATGAGCAAGCAACCACCTCCGCACATCCTGTAGGATGTGATTCCAACAGAAGACCTGAGGTATCTTTGGTAGCTCCTCACTGATGGCTGTGCCAATGGCCCTCTCCCGGTCCGTGACAATTGCCACCGTGCAACCTTTTGGCACCTTCTTCTTCAATTCATTGAAGAAAGTGCAGTGTGTTGCACTGAATTTCCTCTCGTGCAAAAGGAAGAGAGCTGGTATACATGGCTCCTCCCTGAAGATCATTGCCCTGTAGATCACAAAAGACAAGTAAAAGTTCCCCAGCTGAAACGTAGTGTCGTATGACATGAGCTGGCCTGGCTCATGCCACTGCAATTCCCTCTCCATATCTTGAAGGATTTCCTCCATACCGAAGACCACCTCCAAGTCAGGAAATGTTGTAATTTTCCTGACAAACCCTCCAATTTCATAGGCCAGCATGTGCAGGTTGTAAAGGCTGTCCTGGCCCAATCTAGTCCCATGTCGAAGGCTGTACCTTAGATTCCGGACCTATGGGATGTAATGTGCAGTTGTTGTGAAATATACAAAATAGCATGCTGTAAATGTGTTGGTTCTCACCTGTTTCATGTTCCTAGGGGTGTTGATAGCTAAATAGCTTGTGTCTATGTCTGCACCAGCCACCTCTGCCTTATATATGACAGCAGGCTGCTTAGGTCCCACAGCCTGCTGTTTAAGGGTGTCCAGATATGATAGCAGGGTACGCTGATGGCCTGCAGCTCCCTCTTGAGTAGTACAGTTCCTATGAGGGACACTCTCATGAACTGAGCTATCCCCCAAGTAATGAACCAGCGTATACTGTGTGTTGCACAGTAGCTGGTATGCATGGCGCTGGAACAGTTTGCTGAGTCCAGCAGGAGTGTCCACTTGGAAGTACATTTTCTTGACAAGTGGATTGGTCTTTGGTAGCCGATGTACCCCTACTGACACCCAGCGATACTGGTCGCAGCGCCAGTCATCTGCAATTATAGAGATAAAGAAGAAATTCTGTGTATCATCAATAGCAGTCATTAAGAAGTGGGAGTGAGTGGTAATTATTGAGGCACCTACGGCTGTATGACAGACTGGGGGTGGGTCATTTTTGACCACATGAGTAGTCTCAGGGTAAGTCTTCACTACAGTCACTTGTGTATAATATATGGTACAGCCTCAATCTTTCAAGGGAGATTTCAATTTGTTTGATCATTTTCCCTACTCACTGGGGGAGTACATATTGTGGTGGACAACACTTTACGCCTTTTGTATTTAATTTTTGTATTTGCTGCACATTGGGTAGTTGTACTTTATAATGCATGTGCAGAATGATCTAGCACGTGTCTCTGTTTTGTCTCTTGTCTCGTGCTGGTTCTGTCAGTTATTAGATTCAATTTGAATCTAACTTAATGGTTTAGCTATCAGCGGAACAATAGTATAACACTGTAAACAGACGTTTTGGGCAATATGAAGTGGATATTGGTGTTTATAATGTTTTATGGGTACTGTGTTATTCTATACAAGCGATTATGACGTCGCACACAATGTACTGCTCTATGCTTACAAGCAGAACTTTATACAAGTAGTGTGTACATGCTACAAGTGAGTTGCATGTGATATATATTTGTCAATTGACCAGTTCTCAGTTCCACAACTACAGTATCAGGGTTCTAGTTAGGATTAACATTTGGGATGGAATCTTCAGTATTACAGTGCATGTCTGTCGCACAAGACAAGAATGTAGTTTTTTTACGTATGTGTTATCCTAGATCCACGTTTTTACAACACATTCAGTGCAGTGATGTAAGGAGGTGCAACTACGTATGTGATATGGTAGAGGTATATAATATTATTATCTAGGGGTCTGGGGGTATGCTCCCCCATGGAATATTTGAGGTTTCGGTTGTATAAGGTGGTATCTTAGGCCATTTTTGACCATTCAAGGTTATCTTTGGCATTCACTGACAAGTACGGCCTTTTCTATAGTAATTTGCATTACAGTTGGTATTTTTAGTGGTGGAAGCTCCCCCTAGCTGCTGGATAGAACCCTGAGTATATACTAGCAATCTTCTCCCCTCAGTGGCAACCCCCCCCCCATGCAACACCAACACCCATTGTTACTCCAGGTTGCTTTTCCTTGATTTGTATTATTTCACTTGAGTCCAGCATGTATACTTAAGCTGCTTACATTCAAGCTCTGCATGTATCTTTGCCTGTATTATTGGTCTATTTTCCATCTATTGCAGGTGTTGGTGACTGCCTATTGTCAAAGACTGTTTTCATTTTCAATCTGAGTTGTAATTCTTGTTAGTAATAATTTGTCCTCACCTGTTTTTATCCCATTGCCGTTGAAGAGGAATACCTCTCCACCTCTCGGCTTGACAGGCGGCTTTTCGATGGCAGTGCCGAAACGGGATGGCCACTGCAGGATTGAAGCGGCCTCATCTACACTTAAAGGAGACGCTTGTTCAAAAAGAGCCATTCTTTGGAAGTACTTTTAGGCGCGCGATATGGTGTATCAATTGACCATAATAGGATAATAATTAGTTTTCCTAACCATATTTATCTATTTTTAGATTATACTGAAATATTCTTGCAAAAACGAGAGAAAAATCGAACGTTTTCAGAGTCCTTTCTCGCTGTTTAGCGAACATCAACTATCACGTGACTTGTCATTCCTTATCACATGACTACTGTTCCTTTCCGGTTCCGTTCCGTTCCTCGTTTTAGTCAGTCCGTTAGACACAGCGAGATTGGGTCGGCAACGCCAGACTACTCTATACCAAACATGTCATCACGTTTGTCGTCAATTATTGTTATCGTTCGAGTCTGCCATTTCAAGGGATTTGGTGGGTCGACTTTTAGTCGATGTTTGTCTACGAGAAGTAAGTTCAACGAAAGTGAGAATGTTGTCAGGTCTCCATGGCCTGCAGTCGAGACACCAAAAGAAACCCTGTTCACTCACGTATTTGCTCACCAGGAGTTCGACAGGACCAAAACAGCTGTGATTGACGGAATTTCGGGGAAGAAAGTCTCCTACAACGAGATTTTGGAAATGATAAGTAAGGTTGGTTCAGCTCTACTGAAGGAAGGGCTTGCCCAGGGAGATTCTCTGGCGATTGTGAGTCCGAATTCCATCGAATTCGCTGTTCAGTTCTTCGCCACCTCAGCCATTGGATGCGTTGTTAGTACAATAAACGCGGCCTTCACTTCGAAAGAGATTGCCTACCAATTGAAGGATTGTGGCGCAAAATACGTAGCAACTACATCAAGTGTTTTACTGGCCGTCAAAGAAGCTGCTCATCGGGTGGGCATCCCAAACAATAGAATCATAGTCCTAGATGTTGACGGTCAAGGGGAACATATTTCATTCGAGAAACTCTTGAAAGACAGTGGGTCTTCCTTCCCAAGTGAAGGGGCACAATTGGATCCTGAATGTATTGCAACACTACCCTACTCTAGTGGCACCACTGGTCTCCCCAAAGGTGTGATGTTGACTCACAGCAACATGGTAGCCAACCTTTGTCAGATAGACCACCCCAATTTGGTGGGCTTTAATCACAATAGTGTAGTAATGTGTGTAATGCCATTTTCCCATATTTACGGAATAACTGTGATTATGTCTTACGGATTGAAGAAGGGATCGTGTCTTGTTAGTCTTCCGCACTTTGACCCAACATTGTTTCTTCATGCCATGGCAGAGTACAAAATTACAAATGCTCCCTTGGTGCCACCCCTTATCCTATTTCTAACCAAACACCCCCTAGTGGACGACTATCAGCTTTCTCATTTACGTCAGGTCTTTTGTGGAGGTGCACCATTGACAGGCGAACTTGCAGTGGCCGCAAGAGAAAGACTCGGCAAGAATGTTGTCATTCACCAGGGGTACGGGTTGACAGAGACAAGTCCAGTTGCTCATTGTAGTCCTAAAAATACCAACAAACCAGGCAGCATTGGTCCACCCGTTCCAAATACCCAGGTTGCCATCATTGACAAAGAAACAGGTGTACCCCTATCATCGGATAAAGTTGGTGAAGTTGTGATAAGAGGACCTCAGGTGATGCAGGGTTATTTCGACAGACCTAAAGAAACTGCAGCCTGCTTAACAAGTGATGGGTGGTTTCACTCCGGAGATGTAGGTGCGTACTTATATAATATATTGCGGAATGAGGTTTGTTAGCCAAAGCCTGCCTAGGGACTTTGCTAGCTGGAAAGTTACAGTAGCAATTAACCACCAAGACAACAGGCCTGTTTGTGGTCAGTTACCATGGTAACCTTCCAGCTATATGTACACGTACACCCCCCCCCCCCCCCCCGCACACACACAACAATGTACAATGTGTGTACATACATGTATAAATGTATGCACATAAGCACACTAAGTCTTATGTGAGCACATGCATACACACGCACACACACACATACACAAACACACACACACACAAACACTCACACACATATACACACACATGCACACATAGGGAAAGAGATAGTGAATGGACTGACACATTACACATGCATACACATACGTACGTATCTATTATTGCACTAGCTAGTCCAGGATCTGTGTTCTTTTGCAATTGTTATATTTTACATATCACACTTCAATGGATGAAGTAAAATTAGAAGATTGTAAGAATTATATGATTATATGTTTAACCTTAAAAGTTTGTCAGTTTCCAAAAATTATCTAGTATAGTATATTCCTGTACTAGGCTACTACGATGAAGAAGGTCACTTCTACATCGTCGATCGTCTGAAGGAGCTCATCAAAGTAAAAGGATATCAAGTAGCTCCTGCTGAACTGGAAGGGGTTCTATTGGAACACCCTCAGATTGCAGATTGTGCTGTGGTGGGTGTGGCTGATGAGAGGTTAGGAGAAGTCCCCAAAGCTTTTGTTGTTTGTAAATCCAAAAATGTATCTG
Organism: Halisarca cf. caerulea; assembly: GCA_963170055.1. Taxonomy (NCBI): domain Eukaryota; kingdom Metazoa; phylum Porifera; class Demospongiae; order Chondrillida; family Halisarcidae; genus Halisarca; species Halisarca cf. caerulea. Next base: position 1,707,107 of record CAUJGJ010000004.1, read on the forward strand.
AGAACAATATTACCACTTTTGTTGCTGCTAAATTGTCCAAGCATAAACACTTGAAAGGAGGTGTAGTGTTTGTGGACTCCATACCAAAATCCCCATCTGGAAAGATCCTCAGAAGACTTCTGAGGAACTAAAAACAAATTTACATTTCGTATAAGTATATCATATAATATAGGCTGTATGGCTTAGTCCACACATAATAGTATGTCATAATAACATGTTGTATTGATGTATTAATGCAAATGAGTATATAATGCTGCCTAGGATTTGTCTGTATGAAGCCACTCTCTAGTGTTTATAAGTACTTTGCATGTATTTGTATAAATTTATGATGTACATATTAATATATGACATTGTATTCTTAGAAATTTATTATCAAAGTTGTTTCAATTGTCATTATAATAATGTCCTGTAATTGTCATTGATTTTTGGGTGTCAGTGCAGTGTGATCCAACTTTAACCATGATCTAAAGTTAGTTTAAAGGAGACCATTTTTTTGTGTGGGTGTTCATTCATGAGGAACTTTAGATGAAACATATAATGATATTCTGTAAGAAATACTCATGTATGTAATATCTCTTCAGTTGTCTTTCAGTAAAATGTCATGATGGGCCAACCATGTCAACCCATGGCCACACCTTTGACTTTTACCATGTACATATTATAGCTTGTACATGTTTCACTATATACCGAAATTTAGTAATACCGGCCGTGTGAACCTTAAGTACACTAAGTATCACAGTCCAGCAGTACATATATGATATGATCATGTTAATAATGATGATCAGCCCACGTTTTGTAATGATGTACGTATAATGAAACAAATCATCTGCTTAGAAAATCTAGGTTAGTTAGAGCGATTGGAATAATGGAGCATCCCCTTATCTCTAGGGTTAGAGTTAGGGCTTATCCGCTACAAAAGTATGGAAGTTTTTGGATTTCTTTGTTGACCTGCGTAACAAAGACAATTGCAGTTTTCATTGTTATAAAGAGTAAATTATACATGAAGGTCATTTCACATAATTTGTAAAATTTATGTTAGTAACACCGACAATTATAGTTGACAATGTACCGTCTGTATGAGCAAAAATCAATATTGTGAAACACTACATATAGCTTAAATTAAATATACTTCCCGTAGATTTTCATGTGTGTACATGTTATAATAATAATATATAATTAAATATAAATATCTCATAATGAATTAATGCCCGTTATTAATATGTATCATAATATATAATACATTCGTGCTTATAGCCATGATGTGGGAATACGTTGCATAGAAAACTGTACAGAATGCCATGATAGTGTTCAATAAAACTGACTAACCAAGGAGAAGACATCTTCATGTTGCCATTATTATTCATCCATATATCAGAATGATTGTAGGTCTTCACAGCTTCGTTGGTGTCTTTAACTGATGCCAAAAGCTTTCCATTGGGATCAGGTAGTTCAGAGCAGGTAGACTCCACAAAGTAGTAGTACAGAGACAATTCGTTGCACCTCGAACAACTATCCCACATGCTTGTGTGCTGGAATTGAGAGTATATGCTTATATGAGCTAATGTGGAAGGTAGCGGGACGTGTAAAGGTTGGTATGTAAATTGTCGTATATTATATGTTTTGCAAGTTATTATTTTCATATGGTCAGCGAGCATACGAGATATACAAAATTTTTCACTGTTCAAACATTACCCGCTATACGGTATATAATATATGTATATATATATATATATAATATATATATATATAGTCTTTCATCTCAATTTTTTCATGTTCATGTTTTATCTGGACGATGGCACAAGTATATATATATATATATATATATATATATATATATATATATATATATATATATATATATATATATATATATATATATATATATATATATATGTATATATTTATTTATTTATAATATATATATAGTCTTTCATCTCAATTTTTTCATGTTCATGTTTTACCTGGACGATGGCACAAGTAATATGTATATACGGTACTTCTCATAGAAAACCGTCCAGCACGCCGTCAGTCGTTCAGTCAGTCGATCAGCACTCAGTCAAGGGTCAATTGTCAGTTTGAACGGCGTCATTTCGTGATGCGTAATAAAACGTCACGGTCGTTACGCAATGCCAATAGTCGAGGAAGAAAGAAATGGCGAGAAAAGGTGTATTTAAACCACGGTATGCACAGAAATTATGTTCGATTGCGCAGAATAAACTTCGCGTGAACTTTATTGAAGTTTTGAACGATTTTCGCTGAAGTTTCGAGCGAACTTCGCTGAAGCTTCGAGGCCACCATATTAAAATTTTGTGCGAACTTAACTGAAACTTTGAACGAACTTCACTGAAACTTCAAGCGAACGTCACTAATACTTTCAAGGAACAAGCAAGACTGGGGAGCTACTGCTATCCGCATCCGAGGGATACGTCGCATTTCCAAAGTGATATCCCTCCAAGTAGTTAAAACGGACTCGCCCCAATCCAGCGATTGAAGAAGACGCTTCGAATATTTTCAGGAGATAAATTGCCAATGGAGGCGGACGACTCGGAATTCTTCTCAAATTTGAAGAGTCTTTAGAGAAAAAGAGTGGATGTTTCGAGCTCTTGCGAAACATCATTGCCAGTCACACGGTCGTTCAATCGTTGCTCGAGCGGTCGTTCAGTCAGTCGGTCACGCGGTCATTGGCCGTAAACTGGACGGTTTTCTATGAGAAGTACCGTATATATATATATATATATATATATATATATATATATATATATATATATATATATATATATATATATATATATACATATATATATATATATATATATATATATATATATATATATATATATATATAATTATTTATTTATAATATATATATAGTCTTTCATCTCAATTTTTTCATGTTCATGTTTTACCTGGATGATGGCACAAGTAATATATATATATATATATATATATATATATATATATATATATATATATATATACATATTATCTACAGTATATTATGTATGCATGCATATATATATGTATATATATATACTGTATATATTATGTAGCATCTGGGGCTGAATTCAGTAGAGACTCATACGTAGCTTGTACCATGGGTGAGTCCCAGGATTTCTGGAGTGTAGCCGAGGAGCCGTTTGGTCGAGGTTCTTTGTGATTGTGCCCTAGATAGCAAGTGCAGACTCCATGAGGTTAGAGGAGATTGGTGGGCAACCCCCAGCCGAGGCCAGAAATTTAAGGCAGAAGGTGCTGAGCTGAGATGCTCTGCATTTGCCTGTACCCCGTTACTGGTTGATAGGGTTGCTTGGAGCCATGTAGTGTCTTGTTCTAGGTGAACATTGGTAATGTCACTGAGTAGTCTCCTTAGGAGGTTGTCATAGGCTAAGAGTTGTGAGGATAGGTAGCAGGGAGCTGTCTGGAGTTGAAAAAGAATCTTCGGGATTGCTAGAGAATGCTTAAGAAGGAAAAATCCTTCATGTGCAGGGAGATACCGCATTCTTTCACCCAAGGGTTCAAGGAGATTGGTCTTCTCTTGAAGAGCCTTTGTAACTTCGCTGATATCCACAATGGCAGAGCCCATTATCTCTGCTCTGTTGAAGTCTTCGGTGGAAATTTAGGTCAGTGAATGCATCCAAGATCCTCTCTTGGGACTGCGTGTCTTTGCTGATTAGTTGTGTCTTGCTCCTATTGAGCTAGAGCCCCATGGCTCTTCCAATCTTTTCAATGGATTCCAGGTCCTGGATGATGTCGAAAGGAGTACCTCCCAAGGTGCCATCGTCAAGGTAGACTGTTTTGATTTGAGATTTTTGAGCATTGGATGGATGGTCAAACAAAAGAGCATGGGGCCCACCGGATCTCCCTGCTAGACACCCTCTTGAGAGAGAATGGTGGTTTCCCCATGGAAAAGGATGATGGTCTACCATATACTGCATGAGCGAATGGATATAGATCAGAGATGGCCTGGAGGATTCGATCTCTCCTTAAGGAATTAAAGGCGTTCTGGAAATCCAGCTTCAGGATACATTGACTGCTCTAGGAATGAATGTGTGTGTGTGTGTGCATGCGTGCGAGCGTGCGTTTGTGTGTGTGTATGTGTGTGTGTGTGTGTGTGTGTGTGTGTGCGTGTGTGTGTGTGCGTGTGTGTGTGTGTGAGTGTGTGTGTGTGTGTGTGTGTGTGTGTGTGTGTGTGAGTGTGTGTGTGTGTGTGTGTGCGTGTGTGTGTGCATGGGCGTGTGTGTGTGTGTGTGTGTGTGTGTGTGTGTGTGTGTGTGTGTGTGTGTGTGTGTGTGTGTGTTATGTGTGTGTGTGTGTGTGTGTGTGTGTGTGTGTGTGTGTGTGTGTGTGTATAATGGAGACTTTGGCACCTGTAAAAACAGTTCAATGGAGATTTCCCATTCAGAGGTTACTTTTTCTCAATTTCTCAGGACCCACAAGGGAAGCCTGTTTAATAAAGGGTATTATGCTATTAGAAAGTTTCATATGAGAGGTCCCACTCTATTGTAGGACCATTACACTTTGGTATATGTAATGACAGCAATACCTGTGAATATTCTTAACTTTCATTCTTTGTTCTTTTTGTAATCCAGAATCGTGGGTATTATTTAAAGACTCTCAAATATCTTGGAAACCCCTCACGAAGTAGAACAGGTTCAAGTGTACATACTTATCTATATCAGACGTCACGGTTGCTCTGCATGGGCACTTGCTGGGATATACACAATCTTCCACACACGTCAATGACACCTGTCATTTCATCTCCCCTGTAATGATGTCATCTCGTCTCCCCATGTGCTGCACAGTTGCATCTAAAGGTTATAGGATGCAACCCATACAGCACCCACAACCATCAATCAAGCACATGATCTAGTCTTAGCTGCTAGTTTCTAGCCTACAGGGGTAAAACAGGGTAATTTGGAACATGGGGTATAATTATGGATGTGGCGCATGGATGAAAAGCAGTCATTGTCAACCACAGGGTACATGTACACACATTCTTGTCGGTGCATGTAGGGGATCTTTGATTGGTATATAGCAAGTATGTCTGGTCTTGACCACTAAGATTATCAAACATAAAATATATAATATTCTTTATCGCAAGTAAACTTAAGCCCTGTCTCGAATGCCACCATGTGCCAACTTATACCCCTCTTTATACTGCTATATTAGCCTATAATGCTATAAATCCTGCTATAGACTGCTTGAACAATGTACAGAAGAAGAAGCCGATTGACAATAACAAGATTGTAGGCAATTTTTGATTGTATTGCTCATGTAGAGTAGTGTGGTGCATGGTATATAGAAACTAATCAAGGTCCAGTAATAGTGTCTACATAATATGTCCATTACTCCTAGCTATAATGGAACATTGCATGGGACATATATTATTGTTCTATATACTAACACACAAATAGTAACAACAAAAGGCCACACAAACATATATAAATAGTACATACTAAAGACAAGGACAAGATACTAACTTTAAAGAATAGACCACAATTCTAGAAACACATGCAATGTCATGCAATAGACTACTTTTAATTGCCTATATACTTTTAAATTGGGACAACAAACCGCAATAATGTTAAGTATGCAGATACCACAATTACTACTATAATATACTCCTCTGATTAATATAATATTAAATCAAGTGGATTCATTAATAATAATTATTCATAGTGAAAGCATGTGAAGAAATTTCAAACTATATCGTAAGTAAGGCATATTATTGCTTGGCCTAAAATGCATGTAATAGTACTAGTTGTAAGTGTGTGGCCTACATATTAGATATCTTTGTTCATGATCAGTCAGGCACATCTGACACGTATTGGCTGTTGGCCCAAAAATGAATGATTCAGACTGCAGTCAGCTGTAACTATGATGAGGTGACGATGAGCAGGTCCTGCAAAGTAGTTTTGAAGGATAACTGTGGGGTGAATTGGGCTGTAAGTTTCACAGAAAGAAGCATTGGCAACCGGTGGAGACAGGGTAATAACACGGGGTAAAGCATCATGGCATCCTGGAAACTGATCACTTTGGTTGTTTTGAAAGAACTCTGATACAACGCGGACAATAAAGTTGTTAGCCTCCCTTTCAAAGCGCAGTGTTTCTGAGTTGATGTAGGATAAGTCAACAGTATCTAGCAATCTATCATCAGCTTCATTTAAAATAACCTTTGTACCAGAGGCTTCAACTAAGTTGTATGTATCAGAGCCTTTTCCTCCAATGAGTATGTCATAGCCATCGTATGCAATGAAAGTGTCATTACCTTCTTCTCCATTGAGAACATTGTCATTCATAGATGAGCTGACCATGGTATCGTTATATGGTGTTCCATAAACATTCTCTACATTGTGTATCTCATCAATACCATACGGATGTCGACAGATACCGTTGTTGAGATCCACATAGATGCCAGTTTCGTTGACTGGGTCACCTGCATACATTATGGTATCGTCACCAGTTCCACCATCAATGTAGTTGTCACCAGCTCCTGGTGATAAGATGTCATTGTCGTGTCCACCATACAGAATGTCATTGCCATTGCCGCCAATTAGAGTGTCATCTCCGGGTCCTCCAACCAGGATATTATTTCCTGCTCCTCCTTTCAGGATATCATTCCCATCTTCGCCCAGGAGAATATCATTAGCGTCTCCACCTACTATTGTGTTTGGCTTGTCATTTCCAGTGATGTTGTTAGCTACAAATTTGTAACCATAAACTGTTCTCACTTCTCCATACATTGCATTATCACTGAGACTTATAATCTGTCGGTGCCTACTAGTACTGTGTTGACTGGCTTTGTTAATAACAATAATCACTGGAGTGAACTTGTCCTCTGGTGAAATTACAAAGGTAATGCCATCACTTGAAACAACTGTGAGATGACGGGCATTTGGATCGACTACATAGTCAACCAGTGTGGCTGAAAATGACTTACTGGCATCCAAAGAATCTGTGTACTGCAGTGTAACAGACTGTGTATTATTAGTGACCGAAATTTGACTGTAGTTTGCTCCAAAGAGGACTGTATCGGCAACATTGTCGGCTGCAAAGTTTTGAATATTGATTGGTCCATACCCAGTCTTCAAGACGTAGGTATCACTCCCATTGTTGCCTCTCATGGTACCTCCACCCTCTCTGGGATCAATGTAGTTGTCCATTTGATTACCTGTAATGACATCTAAATGTGGCGAACCAATGACACGTTCAACATTTAGGAATTTTGCATTCGTCAGGTCAATTGTCGTGGGACTCTCTGATTTGGACTTATCGATCATTACTGCCACCAGAGATTGAGTACTTGTAGAGTTTAAAGGAAGGGTGAATGCTACACCATCTTTAGAACGAACCAGAATGTGTTGGTATTTTGGTCCTCTGAACCAATCAACCAAAACAACACTAATATTGGTAGATGACCTGTCTGTGATTCTCAGATTTCTCCGTATTTTGTTCAGTATTATGGTATCGAAATGTGCATCAAATAGAAGTAAGTCAGTTTTGCCATCAACAGCATAGTTGCCAATTAGGCAATGGGATCCTGATGCTACGTCTCCATTCTCATCTGATTCTGGAGATGGGACCTTGACAACATATGTGTCTGCACCTTCTTTACCAGATATGATATCTTGCCCTCCACCACCTGCCAAATAGTTGTCAAGATGATTTCCCAAAATCTCATTGTCACCAATTGTTCCTAATACTGACGTAACATGTCTCAAGACTCTGCTAGATGCCAGGTCAACATTTCTATTACGAGATGTCAGTTCTTTCAAAGTAGGAACCAGTTTCACCCTGTCAGTGTGAGGATCATGGCGGATTTCCAAGAAAATATTGTCCTGAGAATACAAGGTGACATGCTGGTATACCTTACCACCAAACCAGTTTAATATAGTCAGCCGATATGCACCTGCTTGGATAATTAGGTCATTGTTTGATGCAGATCTACTAGCATTGATATGCTGAGCAATATCAGGGAAGATAATAGTGTCCAATTTTTCATCTGAAGCCCCATTATCTATTTCATCATCAAATTCTGTAGCTTCTTTCTGTATGTTGTAGGTGTCTGATCCATTCCTACCATTCATGTAGTCACCTCCCTTACCAGGAATGATGACATCATCATTGTTGTAGCCATACAAGAAGTCAGTGTGATCAGAACCAATCACTTGTTTCACTGCTGGATAATCTTGCATACTAGGACTAGGATCGAACCATACAGAATACTCACTTCCTGCTCCACTGAGAGCATAAGGAACTCCCATTACCTGATTTGATTGTCTTTTGATATGAAACAATACATAATCTGAAGTTTTGAAGTTCACGTGGCGGTAGGCTGAGCTACTAAACCAGGACTGAATGGTTACTTTGAAAGAGGATCCAGCTGTCATGATGACATCATTGCTGGATGATGAGAATGAAAGGTCATCAAATCTCTTGGGAATGATCATAAAGTCTTCTGTCTCTTGAATATCATAATTGTTAAGGGTAACATGGGTGGAGTCACTATTGAGGAAGTAGGTGTCTGCTCCTGCATTGCCTTCAACATAGGTGTGTTGTGGTCCAAGATAGAAGGAATCATTTCCACCATTTCCCTTCACTATGTAGTGATAGTCTGTGAGTCCATATGGTAGATTTTTGGGCAATTTCTGTACAGCAAAGAAGTTATTGTTGTCACTGTTTCCATAGTACTCACCATGAAGTGTTGATCGGTCACCCTGCAAACCAGATATAATTTTCCTCTCATCAACTGGTATCACCCAAAACACTTTTACGGATTGCTTCTTGAAGTTGACTTTGTTGGACTCACCAATTCCCATAATAATGTCAGTAACTTTAACTTCAAAATTTATAGTTTCAGAATGTGTCCTTTCTTGTCCATCTGAGAGAGTACTCGTCATGTTCAAACTTCCCCTTCTTCCTCCTTCTAAGAGTTGAAAATTTATATCTCCTCCATTCCAAGAGTCAGCAGCACCAGCAAAGTTGATTGCAGGAGCACTTCCGCTGCACATAGTGACCTTGAAGTAATTGTGATAGTCAGCAATTTGTCTCAAAAACTGTTGATTTTCTTGGTATTGTTTCTCTAATTTTTCAACTTTGAAAGGGGCTGAATATATACCTCCAGTAAGAGTGTCTGCTATGTCAAGAATGGCTTCACCTATACCTTTAAGTACAGCCACAACTGTCTGTCCAGTGCTTGCATCAGGAGGGAGGGAATCCAGTTCTTTCTTGATGTCGGTGTAGAAACTGTCTATTCCTAAACGTATGATGGTTAACGCAATAACAAATGGTTCAGCCTCTGGTCCTAGCAATCCCAGAACTGTGATGAGAGTATCAAGTCCAGCATCAACATAACCAATGACAGTGTGTTGTTGGAGGTCCTCATATATATTGTATATACCAAATGCAGTCCCAACAATCGGAATGTCTTCAAATACCTCTCCAACTTCTCCTACCGTGGAGAGAAGCTTTGATCCTTCTCCAGCAATCAGTTTACCAGCATCTTCCCCAACTACTTGACCAATTGTTTCACTAACTCTACCAACTGCTCTGCTGGCAAGCTTTCCCACAACTTTCCCGGCTGTCTTGTATATCTTTTGATTCAACCCACTCAATTCCCCAAGTCCGTGGAGCGTTTGAGCCAAGTTGATAGAACCATGCAACGCATCTCCCCTTTCAAAGGCTTCAACTGTTCCTTTGATACCCATGACTGCCCCATAGATGCCCAAACCTTTATTGATCCTGCCCGCAGCTCCTTCCCCTTCACGCTGTAGACTTTGAGCTTGTCCTTGCATCTCATCAATTAGATCCTTTGAAGTCAATTTGGATTCATCCAAATCCGTTTCCACATTCCGACGGGATGAAGGGTTAGATGGCTCATATATTTCATAGGTAACCTTCCCTTCTCTGACTGCAATGGAATCTTCATTTACCTCATACCTTTTTCCAGTAGCACTTTCTTGTGCTTCCACTGCTTTGTCAATCTCCTTGCTGACATAAAGTTGATCCCTGAGCATGGCATGTGATACTCTTAGTGACAAGCTACGATCTTCTGCTTCATGGTATTCTTTAACTTCATTTTCAACTGACTCCAGCTGCGGCTCTTCTACCTTTCTAGCATCATAAGGTCCTTCAAGGAGTGGTCCTGCCACATACCTGTTGCTTTCAATAAAACTTGAACCCATATTGTGATCACTTGTCATGACATCTTTAAGGCTGTCCTTAAGTCCCCCAATTAACCTCATTCGTTTAGCACTATCAGTTGTTTCTGATGATGGACTACCAGCTGGACGCTTTTGGACCCTTCGAGCACTATCTGTGTACCCAGCATCCGTCCATTGCTGAAGGAGTGATCCAAACCGTTGTCTAATTGCGTTTGCTTCGAAGTTTGTTCTCTGTCTGCCAGATTTTGTCTCATAGAAGTGTTTTCTAAGTCCATGGTCAGTGGCAGAGCCAGCTTGACTACGTCCTATTGGATAATCACCATAGAAATCTTTTCTGTCAAATGTTTGATCATGTGCATTTAAATCCAAGCTGAGTTTGTTGGTAACGTGAACTCTGTAGTCTCGAAACGCGTCACGTATAAACATGGCAATGGAAGTTTGACCGTTTATGGAATTGGCTCTGGTTGTTCCTATCTCTGAGTGTTGACCACCCATCCATTTACGGGCATCAGAGAAGAAATTATTATCTGTTCGAGGCTGAAGTTGAGCATAAGAATCACCAAATTGATGTTGAATCAGCAGATTTAAATCCAGTCCAGTGTTCTTAGTTGCTCCTTCATTTGGATTTTCATTTACAATGACTCCTTCTAAAGATGTGTGGAATGCTTTCAATTCTCTGGGTGTTCCCCTTGCCTGCAAATCAGACTGAACTTTTACACTGTACACAAAGTCACCATAGCAATAGTATATATATTTGTCTGCAAATGGTTCTCCAGTGCTATCTGTAGTTGTCCAAGTATTGGTATTCTTGTCATAAGAAGGATATTCAAATCCCTTTTGCCCCCATCGTTTAATTTCCTGTGTCAACTCAGCATAGCTATTAAATTCTCTAATTTTTATTTTCATGTCTTTTGGTACTCCTTGATCAAGTATTCTAACAAGTCGTTCTTTTTCAACTCTTGTGTCCCAGTTGGCATCTGTAGCTACTGTTTGGAAGTGCTCTTCAGCAACTGAACTTACAACATCAAAGATATCATCACTGCTCAGTTTAACATGCTTAGGATCAGCTACTGCTCCTGTCTCTTCCAGCTCTATACTGCCACCAGTGGTCCAAACAGTTTCCAACAAACTTCTGTCCCTGGGAAATGTTACAGTTTCGTGGCCAATTTTCACTTCTCTGAGATTCACATTACCAGTATCATCAAGACTAATCACTGATTTCGTGAGAGTTCCTGGCTTTGTCCTCCACACTACGCCTTCTGGCCTAATTTCTCCTCTAACTTTTCTCCCAGAGGAGTCAATTCCCACAATGCCCGTACGTGAGCTTACCTCTTCCACCGTGTTACTCATATCACGTAGCAAAACTTCAGGGAATCTATCACCGACGAAACCTCTTAAATCAGGTGTAAATTCACCCACTTTGCAGCCAACTAAGCTGACACGCTTGATGGCACCAGCTGTACCATCAGTAGGGAGGGATTTCAGAGCTGTAGATAGTTGTAAAGCATCCATTCCTTCTATTGTTATTGTATTAGCCACCGGATCCTGCCTTCCATGACCTATCACCTGTATGCGTCCTCCATGGGGTAGAGCCTCAATTGGGACTGGTGTGGGAGGTGTACCTGCTTCCTTAAATACAAATGTACCCGGCAGGTCACCATCTAACCACATCCATTCTGCCAAAGCAAAGTGACCACCTCTTGAAGGATCATTGGCATCATTTGGCCTCCATTTCACCACTTGTGTTACTCCAGGGTTTTTGTCAAATAGGAACTTTGCACTTATGGGCAATCTTTCATCATCACCAATAATAGCAATGATTTGTCCATTGTATCGAGTTGCTAGTACCATTGATGACAGAAGTAATATTAATAATGAAATTATCCATTGCAAATGCTGCATGTTTGAATTTTCTGCAATTAAGGTTCAAATCTGCAAGGGAGGCATATAGCAATAGTAGTATTAATATTATAATAGGATGATTATTATAACTATATATATATATATATATACATATGCACATATATATATTATAATGTATATATGTACAATAATATTTTGTACACACCCACTTTGTGTATAATATAGTAATTAGTTATAGAGTTAACTCGCCATACACATTGTGTATGTATGACTGTACAATTGTATTTTAGCACCATGTAAATTAATGCATGCATGAAACTATGCTTATGTGTTATTTAGAACCATATACAAAATAGCTATTGTATGACCAAGTTTGCATTGACGTATTTATTGCCCAAGGACAAGTGCAATAAAGAGCTAATTCATACTTGCTCATACAGAAACTTACTTTTTGTGGGCGTCTAACTAGTTATTCCAATTAGACAGCGTGAGGTGTTATGTGTCACATAGTGAGGTGCATTTGATTAGTAGCACTACACTTGTGTATGGCTAATGAATGGACTTAATTGACAATAGGTTATATCCTTAGCTCTGCTGGGCGCTTATTTGCTACTGCACACTTTCGGCTCAAAGGTCACAAAAAGTGTACAGTATATGTTACGAATACACATTTTTTCCCGTTGATCTTAACCACAATCTATACAACCATATTGTATATGGGAAGCTTAGGTCACAATAAAATCATAGACACAGTACCTATGATTAAATTAACAATTGAAGTATTTCCATATTGGCACATATTGTATTGTATGCATATAGGTGCATTGAAGCAGCAATGTGGAACCTCCATAAACTCTGCTAGTCAACTTTTGCCTATCTCAGAACTGAGAACTGCCCATATCCATGTGGCAAAATACACATTTTTACTTTCAAATTGAGTATTTTTTGCATAATGTATCCATGCAGAAGTCTAGTTCTACTTCACTGGTACAGCATGTGCAAGAATACAATGCCATGCTGATATTTTACTCACCTTGTAAGCACAAGACAGCTCTTCAGTACACACTCCTATGTATAGGAGTCACCTTGATTGAACCTCGGAGTCTAAGCACTATAGGTGAATTGCTGTTGCAGTAAAATGTCACCAAACCTTAGACTGAATGGACTGCATGCCCTCATCCATTCCATTTATACACAGATTGTAAGCAAGCGGATCAGTTAGAAGTTTTAGTTACAATCAAATCACAATTAAACATTTAAGCAATAAAAGATTATATTATATTATATTATTAAATAAACTATAGTATATGCACATACATGCACATTACACACGTGCACACTAGTACATCAAATTAAATTTTCCTAAACTACACAAGGTCTGGCAAATTAATACAAAACAATACATTATCAATCACATGAGCCATGCTCAGCACTGATGTCACGCTAGTCCGTTGGATTGAAAATTAAGGATTTTTTAGTAACACCCCTAGAGGTGTTGGAATTAGCATGTAACTGAGAGTATAGCTGAGCACTAGCACTTCTGTGGGTGATGTAGTAGTTGCACCTCTGTAAATGGGCTATATAAAAACAAGTAGTTTTTAAGCTGTACAATTTTTGTGAAAGAATTCCGAACTCTGTGATAATATACCCATCATGATGGGATCAAAGTTTCAAAATCCTTCACAAACTACATCTCAAAAATTACCTGGCTGGTGTACTATCTAGCTGAGTTCTGAAACTATATTTAAAGAGCCATGGAATTGTATGTTACAATTAACAATAGCCTTGTTTTTAGCGAGGTATGTTGAAAAGCAAAAGGAAGTTATCAAAACTCTGCAAATGTTGGGCCAACAACATATTCTATTTTAGCTTGTTTTCTTCCAACTGGATGATAATTCACAGGTTATTGCCCAATCACCAGCAAGCTCAAACAAAATTTAACAAATTTGTGATTTTCAATTTTCACAAATTTGTGATTTAGCAATTTGAGCTGCTGATTATTATCACAAATTTGTGAAAAAGTCATTGTTTGTTGTTTGTGGTTCCATGTTTTTGGTCAAGGACATTAATTTTTTGTGAGTTTAAATCAGACTTTTCACATTTATTTTAGAACATGTTTAATATTATAATTATAAAGCAGGAAAAAAGTATAGGGGTAAAACATATATCTATTGTCAAGCAACTCTGGATTCTAAGAAGGTAGACTTGTTAAATTTGACATGTTACTTAGGACTGGATGGGCATAACAATATACATGTATAGGGCTAGGCTAAGACTTATATAGACATGTGGCTGGATTCCCACACCCAATGCAGGATGCACAAAATGTGAAGGGCCTCATTAGCAATGTACCAATGCAGACCACCTCACCTTTGTCTAGCTCAGGATATTCCCATCTTATTATATATATATATATATACATATAATATATATATATCTATATATATATATATGTATATGGATCGTGTTCCTTTAAAAGCCAACTGTGTTGCCATATTCTTAATATTAATTCTATTGATTTGACGGTCATTAACTCTGCATGATGAAAATTTGGACAATTAAAGTATGATCTGTAAATTGTGTATTACATCAAAAGTTACACTAATGTAACGATTACATTTCTTATTATTCTATTCGTTTGGAATTTGAAAGTCCATTCGTCTAATTTGGAATCCCTACAAAGGTAACTGCTATTTTTTATGAAAGGAAAGACGCCACAGGAGTCTATAATTGAATGATATATACATACTTAAATATAAATTATATAATATATATATATATATATATATATATATATATATATATATATATATATATATATATACGCAGGTATGTTATGGCAGAATCTAGCCAAAACACGGGCACTTTGCGGGTTTCATGGTATGAATTTCATTTACACAGAATTGCGTGGGATGGTCATGTGCCAGCAACGTGAATCAGCTTAGGAAGCTCTGCAGCAAACAAGTAAAACGCTCGATCCAACCCAACTTTGCACATCATGTTTCGTTGTGAAACTTCTGAGTGTTAGTTTTTAGTTATTAAAGCTTTCTTTGGAAGGCTTGCAAAGAAATGACGCCAGTTTAACGTACAATTAACTGTAGATGTAGGAAGGGTAAATCCGACGTTGAGAGAAATCATTTCAAAACGAAGGAGTTAGAAGATTGTAAAGTTTACAAACTTCCAACTCCTTTGTTTAGAACTACGGGGCTACGTAAGAACATATAATGAAGGTTTGATAGAATAGTGAAAGAAAATCGTGGATAGTAGGCAAAACCTTTGCTTGACTTTCTCGGCAGTGTCTGTTGTGCGGCTGCAAAAGTTGAGGCCACAAGCAACCTTCCAACTAAAGACGAAGAAGGAGAATATTCACAAAAGCAGCATACTGAGTAAAACATGACTAGATCTAGAGTATTTGCCTCAAAAACTGGAGATAATAATGACCTAGCTTGCGATAAATATATTGTAACTTCCGTTAACTTCCATCTCGTGATATCATGTGACTTTGGCCTTGAGAGGAGCGTTCTTCATGGGGCAAATTTCTTCATAAAAGGCAGAGATCTAGATGGCGGTCCATAACTGCAGGAATTTGAGGGGTGAATTCTAAGAGGTAAAGCTGAAATTTCACCGCGTATACTTTTGATTGCTCGTTCTATTCAAGTTATGTCTCACTATTTCTTGTCTTGGCCTGGCTTGAAAAGCACAAAATGCTGCACATAACAGCCACGCAAGAGAATTTCAAATGTATATGCGGTAAAAAATATATATACATATACATATATGTGTATATGTATGTATATATACATAGAACACTATATTATGTAAACCGTTAAAATATTTTTTATGAAAAACAGCCGAAATGGTACAAATTTGTACCTTTTAGCAAGATCAAAGATAACATCAAAGGATTGTTTTGAAAACAATGGACAACTAAACACAAACAATCACTGATTGTTTACAAAACATTGATATATTGACTGAATGTCCAACTGTTGCAGCTGGTGTACCATTGAAGGTACAAATTTGCACCTTTTAGTTAGATTCCTGTTAAATAATATTTTAACAATTGACATAAGATGGTGTTATAGACATATACATGTATATATCTATATCTATATCTATATCTATATATATATATATATATATATATATATATATATATATATATATATATATATATATATATATATGTATCATCCCCATGTCATCCCTTGGCCTGAGGATGGACAATGACACCATCAGAGTCTGTAGGAGGAGTGCAGATTGTCACCCACGGTATGCCGCTATCAAAGACCTAGTCAGACAAACTCTCTCCACATGCAGTAGGTGTACCTTCCATTCAAGAGCCACCTGGACTTTTTAGGGCTGACGGTAGACGAGTAGATGGCGTGACTGTGACTACCTGAAGTCAGGTCACCCCTTGGCTTGGTATGCTATGTTCTGTGCTTCCACAGCTCCAACATATAGATCACTTGCGGCATCAGGAGCTGGGTTACTTGCTAAACAAGCAGAAGACAGGAAAAAGCGAACATATCAGGCCTTGAATGCAACCCACATTTTCATTCCGATTACTATCAAAACTTCCGGTGTCTTTGGACATGAAGCACTTGGCTTTTTCAAGAAAATCGGTTATTGCATGAGATCCAAGACCCAACATCCTCAATAATTTTTTATTTGTGCCAACAAATCAGTGTGTGTATCTATAGCATTTTGTTCAGTATCAGTTCTAGGTTCATGTTCTATAGCTATGTGACTCATGTATACTCTGGCATGTTGGCTTGCCTGATTTATGTGTACTGCACTTTTATGTGTAGGCATACATTGGGCTAGACGGGCATAGAGGTAGAGAGAGGTGGGGTGGACAGGGTATATACAGAGTGCATTATTCCTAAATCCCGCTGGCAAAACATTAACGCAGGATGGCTATTGATCACCGTATTCTATAAGCTTTCCTTGAAAACTAGCACAAAAGAGGTGACTGTATATGGCTATATATATTGTATATGGTTATTATGACCACAAGCCTGCGGCAGACACATCAGAAGATATTAAAGTACGCAATATTAGCATTGCTATAATTACTCAGTTTCAATCTCTGCATGATATTGTATAGTAATATGAGCTTGGTGCATGGTCAGCCAGAGCTGAATGGTTATACAGAACTGTTTTGAAAACAATCAATTTGAGTGTTTACAAACTCTTAGCTGCCAGCAGGAAATTGTGTATTATATAATAAGCTTCACATCTTAATCCCAAAGCTAATCGAAATTCAATCTTAATCAATTGTTGCCTAAGTTTCCTGTAACTTTTCCCATCATGCAGGATGTTATGACAGTGATTGTAGATTTACCATGTATAGCAGAGTAATATTATGTTTAATTGTGACCTAGAATAGGCTTAGAGTATAATTGTCATGCAGATCAGCTCAAATTTCAATGTTGCACTTCATCAAATTGTCCATATGTCCATTTATTTAATACCGGTGTATAACACCGCAGTGATATGTATGGATTTGAAAGTAAGTCCTATATTGTATTAAACGCAATTGTTTTCAAAACTTTAGTCAAAGTTTACAAACATAATGTCATGATGTTTGGTTAATGTTGAACCGTTACAGTAGTAGTTTCTCTTCAATGCTTCTAAGTCATTAATCATGTGGGGTGGCAACCCCAACAAGATTTAAACTCAAATTTATTGATGTTGATGTTTTGAAATGCTTCTGAAGCACACAAGTTATCAATCAGCTGTTTAATATGAAGAATAAGTATTAAGGCAAACGTAGCTTACTGAATGAGCGCATCCTGTTCAATTTTGTATACATTACTATTTTGTATACATTATTATTTGTATTACCCTTCACTTGTAGATCAAGAATTTGTCATGTGCACAAATGATTCAGAAATAGTCCTCGGGAAATTGCTATTTATATATCAAAAAGAGGTATACTAAAATAGGTCCAGGTGGTCATCAACATGTTTTGTAGTTCTGCATTACCACTTTATGACTGTGCAATTTCTGCTAATTGTACAACAATACAGGTCCTATGAAATTGGTGAGTTGGTGTCAAAACAAGTCTTGGTATTGTAATACAAATATTGTTGAAATATATTGTAAACAGTTGGAAAATCCAGACCTGGTTGAAATTGACCAAATTTATATAGTGGAAGCCTTTATACAACAATTAAACTCTCTACAAAGGTAATTTAATACCTCTCTGTGACAATCTGTATTAATTTTAGTAGGTCCTGGTGTGAGATTGTCCTATATACATAACTGTAAATGAAACTCTGAATAGCAGAAATCTCTGTAAAATGGGTTATCATGTCAAAAGTGTCCGTTAAAGAATGTTGTGGAAATAACCTTTTATACATACTGCATGATGTGATAAGATGCATGATATTTAGGGTATTGGGCTTTTAGCGAAATATTAACGTTATACAAGCATGCAAGTCAAGTCCTTCCAACACGTTAAAGCATACACCAAGGCCCAGGTATTGGCATGGAGGTATGGGGTCTACAAGAGCGGTGCAATAGACCAACTAACCGATTTATATGGAAGTCATTTGCATACATCAAGACTCATATATAGACATGAAGGTATGGGGACTGAGAAAGCCTGTGGCTGTGTCACAGAAGGACCCATATATAGTGCAGGCACTGTTACAGTGCATGATTTTCCCAGATTGATGCAATACTATAAAACCATCACATTGCACTGGACCAACCCATGATCATTGATTGACATGCAGAATTGAATTTTTATTATACTATCCCTGTTAACCTTTTGTAGTAAACCAAGCTAGTTTTGAGAACTTGGGGTCAATTGACCCTGGCCGTGATAGCAATGGTAAGTAGGACAACACATCATCCACATGTGTTTGGTGGCTAAACAGAACATCCAAACGTCCTGGCCATATAATGGCACACACACACGCACACCCACCCACCCACACACCCACACACATGTTCGTAACCACACATACACACACACACACACACACACACACACACACACACACATGCACACACACACACACACATGCACACACACACCACACATACACACTACACACATACACACGTACACACACACACACAAACACACACACACACACATACACACACACAGACACACACACACACACACACACACACACACACACACACACGCATGCATGCACGTACACAAAAATAAACACATGTGATGCTGAAAACAACAGCTCATCAGTGGCAAACAAGGGCAGGACCACCTCTTGTGTCCATTAGCTGTGTATGAGCAAGTGATTGATAAGCGGACCTGCAGCATTTCTGGCACAACTGTTGAATCTTCATTGCATGTCCTTTGTTCTTTCCTTCAGACATAGAGTAGTCAGAGGACATAAATATACCTGAAGTGAGTTGTGCAGATACGTTGATCTCTTGTTGAGTGGTCCCTCTTGTGGGAGAGATGGGAGGGTACCCGATTGATGGTGGGGATGGAGAGAGGGTCACTGGAAGGGTGAGGATTTATATAGTATGAAGTAGAAGCAAGGAGTATTAGCATATATTAAATAAACACCCAAATACAGGCAAATGTATCAATGGTCCCAATTGCTCTATATTGTATATCTGTATTTTTCCATGCATTTGCATGTCGTCTTATACTCTTTCATGCTCAGGCAGGCAGACAAGCATTTACTATAATATATGAGCAATAACGACCAGCTATATAATATTAAGTCGATCTTGAGATCTGGGAACAAATATTGCACTCATGCAAACTATAATATTACAATGGCATATATTGCACATGTAAAAGTTACAACAACATGTGGCATTTGTCACTATTGATAATTATAAGCTCAATAAAATTACAAGCATAATAGTAATAAATGTAATAGGTAAATTAAATAATATTATTCAGCTAGAGAAATGATTATGATAAGGTTTTTAAGCTGTTATATATAGTATGAGACAAAAATGGTTCTACATGAAGAATACTCCAGGACCTGCAGGAGGAACTAAGCAATCGGGGTTATATAATAGTCCTAGACATCACCAAAAATATTGATAAGCCCAGTTTGAGAAGAGAGTGGAAGAAACGTCTTGCAGTACACTGCAAAGGTTTCACAATTATTATAAAGTAGATTGTAGTCATCCCATAGTGAAGGATGTTCAAGGTAGTAAACTGCAGTGTTCACTACATCTTCAGGATCGCGAGCCTTCCATATATGTGTTGCTTCCCCTCTTTTGACAATAGATGAGAAAATACTAGCATCATAAGCTACGAGTCTCAACTGCTTGCCATCTAAGAAATCCTCTAAAGAGCAAGAACATATCCGAGCTCCATTCAACTTACTTCCATAAATACTGGGATTTGAAAAGTGGATTACCTCATGTTTTTTATCCCCAATGTAGATACCATGATGAGTGTACAAACCCAATTTTCGATAACAGTAAATATGGTCACCAGGTTTGAGTTGCCAGCGCTTTACATCATGGAATA
>CAUJGJ010000004.1:1735111-1737611 GCA_963170055.1 Halisarca cf. caerulea
ATAAACTCTCAGAGAGGACCGGAGATTGGATTATGATATCAAAGCAGCTATAGTATATTGTCTGATGCATGCTCAAACAACCATATGTGTACATCAATCTTTAGGATGCTAGGATTAGTACTAAGTAGTTTGCATGGACATAACATTAGACTAAGTATGCTTCTTTTCTTTTTCTCTAATTCTCTCGTAAGTATATACTTGTGTTTTATTGCTACATTGGACGGCCAAGTGTCCCAGTGCCTTCATGGCATGATGCACATAAAAATTAATTGAATTGAATTGAATATACCACACTCAGCATAGGGTTATGAACTCAGGGAAGCAGACAGAATTATTGTTAATCCATTCCAAGAACTATCTGTTTACGCTGTTGACATTCAAATTGAATAACTTGAGGAAACCACAGCATAAGGTTAACAGATTTCCAAGAGTACGTTGTCACAGTTGATATTATTAACTCCAGGTCCCAAGGGATTGAGGAAACTATGAATATCGGTTTTCTGGTACATTCATGTCGGTGGCACGTACTGTATAATTTGGGAATTTGTAAAACGCAAAATACGGAGAAATACAAAAATAGTGGATTAGAGGTATACAAGTTGTTTGGGGTTCCTTGTGCATTATTTTAAAACTCAAAAGGTAAACCCAGTATTTTTTCCCTGGAAAAAGTAGGTTCGATAAAAGTTTTGAGATAAAATCAATCATTGTCACACACTCTAGCTGTTGTGTTACAGTAATCGTGCTAGTCCAGCAGACACTAATCTGCAACAAAATTGAGCCAATGGTGTTATATTAGTGGGCATAAATCTAGAAACTAAAATTGACTAGTATACATATAGATAATATTATTCTACCCAATTTACCTAACACCTGGTTTATCCGACACATTTATGGGGAACAGATGTTATCTGATAAACCAGATTCCACTGCTGCAGTACTGTCAGGGCACAATGTTATAACAATATTTATGGGTGCTTAAATACAGCTCATGACATTTGCACTGTATACCCTTAGGTGTTGGAGATTCATAAAATAGTGCCAGATAAATGACGTTTTGGAATAATACAGTACGTGTCGGATACTGGATAGGAATATCATCTAAACAACGTACTACTGACAGTGGACTTGTGTGTTTGTGGGGGTGTGTGTGTGGGTGGGTGTACGTGTGAGTGTGTGTGTGTGTGCATGTGTGTGTGTGTACATGTTTGTGTGTGTGAGAGAGTTTGTGTGTGTGTGTGTGTGTGTGTGTGTGTGTGTGTGTGTGTGTGTGTGTGTGTGTGTGTGTGTGTGTGTGTGTGTGTGATGAATTCAATTACTGTTTTAAAAGAACTAACTGTATATAACAATTTAATTCATCAGATATTCCAGTGCATATTCATAGCTTTCCTACATGGAAGTTCTGTAACTGTTACAGTAAAGCCTCTCCAAAGCAATCACCATTTGGGAGAGACATAATAAACAGGTGGGAACTTCCATACACAATAAAATCCTCAATAAGCATTGGATGTTCTGTGAGCACTGAAGGCTATGACTACCATTACAGTACACAAGCACACCCACGGGTGTGCATAAGTCAACTGCTTGAGATGCAAATTATACAGTCCGAGTATAATATTATTCCTACGATAGATTTTGAACCTCCCAAAGAGGAATACATTTCTACATAAACAAATCAGCTGAATTTACGTATATATATGTTGTCCCGTAATTGTCCCTTTTCACAGGTTCCACTACATACAAATGTATTTACTCACACATTGACCCATCCAATTCATTTGATGCAAGAATGCATGTTTAATGGTGCGTGCCGAACTGCATGGCTTCTTCCCTAATGTTCCACATGTGGTACAATACACATGAATACAAAAATAGGGCACAAAGGTGCAATGATACGTATAAGTACATATTTGCCACAATTCCTGCATACAGTAGATATCGACAGTACATATACATGCATGTGGATACAGTACATACTATTTATATATTATGCACATGTATACACACACGTGAACATACACAGGTGTACAAACATGTACATGTGTATGTACAACAAAATATAGAGACGGAGAGAAGGCAAGATATGGAGAGATAAAGGGTGAATAGTAAATTTATGCCAATTGATTGGAGACAGATGCGCTCCAAAGTGAGATATCACAGCATAAAACATTCATATATGCACATATGTACATGAATACATCGATCAGCGGGCCTTCACACACAAACACATCACACCTTGCCTAGACAATGTATGTACAAACCCACACATGTACCAGCCTTGACTGTGGTCTGTAAAATTGTGTAAACCTGCTTAGTGTGTCCGCAGTAAGTAACATTGCATACATATAACTAGAGTATAGACACATGTACAGTAAGTTTGATATACAGTGTGTGATAAGAACTTTACATGACTGATGTCTTCAAACGTATGCATGTAAGCATACAGCAGTACACACACAAGAATAATAAGGGATGTAACACAGCATACACATGCACACACTAA
>CAUJGJ010000004.1:1745111-1752611 GCA_963170055.1 Halisarca cf. caerulea
ATTAGCACCCATGGGAAGTATGTAAATAAATATGAACTAAAAAATATTCTAAGTTGTGAGGCACAGGCTGGAGTGGTTTCCAAAGTAGACCACTATGTGTTTCTTGGAAGTGATAATGAATTGATTCGAGATGTACTGAAGTATGGTTACAAGCATCACAGTGAAGGACAGTATGACATTCATGATTTCATTATCAATGAACATCTCACACTTGTTTTCAAAAGAATAAGGGACAACCCAAGGTCGTAGAAATGCCCACCTGCATGTACAATTTGCAGTATATGCTATTGCCAGGTAACTGAATCAGATAAATATGATACTACAGTAGAACCTCGCAATAAGACCACCCCGGAAATAAGACCACCTCAGAATTAAGACCACTTTGTTGCAGTCCGGAATTTCTCCTATAGTTTTACATGGAAATTAGTTTCAGAAAAAAGACATTTTTTCTTCTGGATGTCAAAACCTCACAATTAAGACCACTTATTTGTGGATATTGCTGTTTTCTGTGGACATTAGGCTCTGAAATGACGACATCAGTAGAAGGAGATGGTAAACTTGCGGTCACTTTTTTAACATCGTAATGGAGTAACAATAAAAGAGGTGTGATGGTACAATTTTTTCCACAGTTCTATTGCCTTATGTGCATCCTGTGCCTATGGAAAGACTTCTGGATGTGCCATGCTATTCTGGGCAGTACTTTCAGAAATAAGACCACCTCAAAATTAAGACCACTTACAACGGTCCCAAGGGTGGTCGTATTTGTGAGGTTTTACTGTATATACTTAGTCATATCACCATGCAGCCTGTTATGATTGTATATAAGTTGTATAAGTAGACATACATGAATAAGAATATATTTTTCATAAAAACTGTTTAACTATAATCATTATTAATTTCAGCAATAATTTTGTTGTGCATGGCTGTACACATTTTGTTGTTGCAGTCACTTTCTTATATTAATATCTTGTGAGTTTAGTATGCTGAATGTGTTCCATGACATTGTACCTTAGATCTGTTCAGGGGTGGATCCAAGATTACTTGAAGGGGGAATCTTTCATATCAAGTAGTAATTGAAATTAGGAATATATTTAATACTATATTATGGTGTCTTGATGCTGAATGCACTTCTGAAGAAGTGCATTTAGCGCATGCAAGGACATAATCTCGCTAATTTGGAAGTGTGAAAATTTTGATCTTTTTTACTGTAACAGCTTCTGTTCTCAACTTGTAGTAGAGACAGAGCATCAAACAAGGGATTAAGATGTACATAGACACATAGATGTTTGGACGATTACCCCCATCCCTATACCTGTTCCTTCCCAGACAGTCTTGTAACAGTCTGGTGAGCTTTGAGTCACGATACGGAACATGTCCACCTCTCTTCATCTTGTCACCCAGAGTATTTATGACGTTCCCAATGGCAACTGTGAGACATGAGTAGTGGTAAAAGTAACGACAAGAGTGTAAAAAGAATCTATGCCACCTCTCCAAACTCGCTGTAACTCTCTTCTTCCTCCCACTCCTTGGTACACTTGAACAGTCCACAAATAAAAAGATCTACATACATTATTATTATTATTATTATTTCCACAAGGGAGGTTGCCCCATCAGCCAAGGCTGGTATTAATGGGGAACCACAAATTCAAGTAAAAGTAAATGATAATAGACTTAAGATTGGGAAGTGATTATAATAAATATTAATCAATTAGGTGGAATTTGAGAGAAAGAAAAAATAGAATACATAAGTGCATGATTGTGAAAAATAGGGTGAATTATGGTACTGATCAGATACTAGTAAAGGAACAGAAAAAAAAAAAAAAAAAATGATATCAGACATGTAACATATGATTATCTACGAGTACAACCTATACAAATAATTAAGAAAAACACGTCCACGTAACATACGAGCAGATTGTACCAACGAATTCCAATCTTGGCCTCCCAAACTAACAAATGATTTAGCACCCTGATTTGTCTTAAAAGTAGGTACTAGATAAAAATCATGTGGCCTCCGTGCACTCCGATAATTAAGCTGTTGATTTGTCTTAAACATTTGTGATAGATAAACTGGTGCTTCACCTGATGTGCATCTCCTAACTACCTTTAATCTCATAATCTTGCGCCTGATTACCAGATTGGTCCAAGTTAGTATACATGAATACGTACAATATGCATGCACTCCTTCACTCTGCACACCCTTCCCTCCCAAATCACTTGCTCTTCATTCCTTCCCTCCTTCCCTCATGCAGGGGCGGATTTATGGATGCGTTGGGTGCTGAAGCACCCCCCTCTCTCCAGAGGGGCAAAAAACTGTGTACAAGATGGCAATCATTATGATATTTCCTATTGATAATGTTTGAAAGTCTCCATTGTTTATTCTTTGTCTAGCTGTTTTCATGGTACCAGCACCCGAGCTAACAGTGATCAGCCTTGACAAGGGTTAGACAAGTTGCCAAAACGCTTTAAAGATCTAGACCGAGACAAGTCTACTTCTCCCTTCACAGCCTAAGTTTATACTGTGCTCTAAATAACGCCTAAGCGGAAGGTTCAAAGTTCTGCTGATCATGATCAGCTAACCTGTGTTATTTCTACTCTTAATCTTAGCTATAGAATGGCCCATGCAGGCTACCAACTTGAAGGCTAACGGGCCAGATGCCATGGACATATTTTAGCCAGCCATCTGGTAAGCATGTCATACTTGGTCAACCCTGTTGACTTACTTGAAAATTTCTGTGTAATTTAACTAAATACTTCATCCTTTTACAAGACTAGTAGCTTATGCCAGGTCATTTTTTGTTACTGCTTGTTACGCAAGCAGTCATACTGTACATTATACTGGGCAAACACTAGTCTTCATACAATTTCAATTGATTATTGTACACTACTACTTGTATAACAGCTACAGTACAGTTAATAATAATAAATTTTGCCACTCATTTGCATTGTAACTTGCCCAGAATATTATAGTGAATTTGAAAGATTTCTTGGGGGATGATACCCCCGAACCCCCCTACAGATCCACTTCTTTCAGGCCAGCACCCCCCCCCCCCCTTTATAGATTCCTGGATCTGCCCCTGTCATGGGCCCCTCATCATCTCCCCCTCCCTGCACCTACTCACTCATGAACAGTGTCTCTGGATGATTTCATTCCTTCGCAAGCCACTGCATGAACGAAACATCCTACTGCTTCGTTCTGGAGATATAGAGAGAAACCCTGGACCAAGGGAGCTTGCCGTGAAGATGAAGAAAACTGAACTCACCATAGTTCATGTGAACACCCAAAGTCTGCCACACCACTTTGACGATGTTTCTACGCTTGTTTCTTCGCATCGGCCTGACGTTCTTGGACTGTTTAAAAACGTGGTTAAATTTAACTCTTCCATAGATGATAAAGAAATATCCCTTCCTGGCTTTGTTTCATTTCGTTCAGATCATAATCGTTGTGGGGGTAGTGTAGTTATTTACGGTGCTGATCACCTGTATACATTGTTCTTTGATTTCTAATGGTCTTATTATACTTCTGGTGCTGAATTCTTGTGGGTTTCTGTAACTTCTCCATGCTCATCTTTGCTCTAGGGTTAGGGCAAGTTCTTTTGCTTCTATTGATCTCCTAGCGCTAGTTCTCAATCCGTTGATAGTATTTGCAATAACATTGAATCCATGCTTCTTTCTGAGAAAATCTAATTGCGTGCGGAGATTTAACATTTGTCTAATACCAACAAACCATTTGCCAGAAAAATTCAGAATTTCTTAACTTCCCACCTTCTCCATCAATCGATTTCTGAGCCCACACACTTATCTGATGCTTCTAATGTCATTTTAGACCTTTTTATCTCATGATCAGACCTTCAGATTGCGAAATCCCTAGTTCTTCAATCCTCCTTCTCTGACCACCTACCTATCCTCCTTCAACTTAAACTTTTAGTTCCTAAACCTCCTCCGACCTTGATTTCTCACCGTTCTTTCAAAATGTTTTCACAGCAAGAGTTTTTAGATGATCTTAAAGCAGTACAATGGCATGTGATGGGCCTTTTTGATGACCCTGATTAAAAGTTATACACATTTAATAAGCTATTCTCTGAAGTTCTTGACATGTACGTGCCTCTTAAAACAGTAAGAGTAAAAAAGAACCCGGCACCATGGATTACTAAATCTATTTGAGATGAAATAGATAGACGTGATAGACTTCTTCATTTCTACCGCCGAAACCCATCCTTTGCTTCCAAAAGTATTTTTAGGGCACAACGTAACCATGTAGTCTGGCTTCAGCGTAAAGCAAAATATGATTATTTTCATGAACTTTTCAAAAGAAACGCACAGCCTTCAGCAATTTGGAATACTCCTAAGCTTGCCACATCCTCATCTTCTCCATCTGGTGTATGGTCATCCTTTAACACTGATCCTTTAACAATAGCAAATTCACTTAGCAATCACTTTGCTTTCGTTAGCTTTTGTAATTTTGCTCCAAGTTCTGATTCTCTTCCCCCTTCAGAACCGTTTACCTTCAAATTTTAGTCTGTCTACGACCAAGGTGACCCCAGATTTAGTAAAGGAGCTAGAGCCTTGCGACACTTAAATGTAAATGTGCTACCGGTATTCATAAAATTCCTACTTCTGCCCTTATTGATGCTCGCTCTGTCATCTGTGATCCTCTTTGCTCGATTATAAATTCTTCCATTACTTCTTCAACCTTCCCAACAGCTTGGAAATGTGCTTCAGAATCTGTCTTTCCTATACATGAAGCTGATGTTCGAACCCCTCCTTCAAACTATTGTCCTTGGCTATCTCTCGTCTCCCTGTCGCCAGTAAACTTCTTGAAAGACATGTCCTGGGACCAGCAACAACTTTCTTCTCATTTAAACCAAAATAATCTTTTGTTCCCATTTCAATCTGGCTTTCGCCAAAACCACTCTACACAATCACTCCTTCATTGCCTTGACCAATGGTATCAAGCTTTGATGACAAGAAATATGTAGGAGTAGTGTTTTGTAGATATTTCTGAGGCTTTGACACTGTTAATATATTATTAACCTGTTTCTCTTGAACCTTTTTCACCTAGGTCTGTCTCCTTCCACAATGGCCTACGTATTCCTCTCTTGGTTTTCCTACTAATGCGCTAGGCTACACAAGGTCCAACCCTTTTTTCTGCTTATATAAATGACCTACCCTCTGTCCTCCCTTCTAACTCCACGGTACTTTTTGCTGATGACACAACCATTTTCCTAATCAGCAATGATATTCAGGAACTAAACCCATCCCTCCAACTCACTCTTAATCTAGCAAATCTATGGTTACAAAAATGGCCTCAAACTAAACATCTCAAAGACCAAGACCATGCTGATTCACTCTGCTAGAATAAAGGTTAGTGACAGATTAGCCCTCAGTGTAGAAAATGTAGACATAGAACAGGTTCAAAAGTTCAAATTTCTAGGAGCAATAGTTCATGCCACATTATCTTGGAGCGATCACGTTGAATTTGTTTGTAACAAGGTTACTCGATGATGTAGTCTTAGCCTTCTACGTCGCCTCTCTTGGTTTCTTCCCAGACCTCTTCTTCTTCTCTATCTCAAATCGTACATTCTTCCTCTATTCTACTACTGTGATAATGTGTGGTCTGTTTGCACCAAACAGGATATTCATTGGTTGGAAACGCTT
This sequence comes from Halisarca cf. caerulea, assembly GCA_963170055.1. Lineage (NCBI taxonomy): Eukaryota > Metazoa > Porifera > Demospongiae > Chondrillida > Halisarcidae > Halisarca > Halisarca cf. caerulea. Next base: position 1,750,770 of record CAUJGJ010000004.1, read on the forward strand.
TTAAACTTTGCTCGTAGAACTGCATGTCCTTCGCAAACATAGAGATTATTCTGCCTCTTCTGCTCGTAAAGAACTAGGTAGTTCCACTCTTAGTGCATGCTAGACAAAAAGTACACTTGGCCCAAAACTGTTTAAAAGTGCTTATCTCTGCAATCACCTACTTAATATCTTAACAACCTTTTTCCACACCATGCATGTGGGACATGTCCAGTATTGTTATGATAGCACGCCTTAGTTTGGATAGCAATGAAATATTATACTTCGGCGCCTATAAAATATAAGTAATGCGGTTATCTCGTGATTCAAACTGTTATTCGGGCGTATACGAATTCAAAATCCGCGTTTAGTGACGTTTACTGTCGTCACAGGTGCTCCGTCACATGCTGGCATGTGAACAAACTAAGCTGCATGGAGTAAATATTACTACAACAGCACATTATTACAACTTAACAACAATATCCTGCATATTGCAGCTACAATATATGGAAAAAGAAACTTGTACATAAAGATCTACATGTAGACAGGAGAGGATACTAGGTTTCCTGCTTCTCGAATCAGTAAAAATTTTCAATATGGTAGCTAGCCTCTGAAGACAGCTACTGGATTAATCGCTGAATCGATGGGACTGGGGATTGATTGGCTCAAGGCCGCTAATCCAAAGATATGACTGTCTTTTATATATTATATATTTGAAACAAACCATTAAAACACTTGTGGTTGCATATCTGTTATTACAATATTATTGTGTACATTGGTATTTGCTGTTTATAGCTGATTCAATGTGATCATTTTCTTATATTATATTGCGCATGAGTTTATAAAACAATTTGATGAAATTTAAAATTAGAACACACAAAAATGGTGGTTCGTAGTCTAAAACTTGCCTCGTCCATTCCTGAATTCCATTTACCAAGATGTATGCATGGGTTGCAGAACTGCCAAGATAGTCTACTTTACAAATGAAATACATACAATCACGAGTGCTGAGTTGTTTCGGTGACATTCTCTGTCGTCATCATATATGTCTGTCACATGCTGATGTGTGAATAAACTGGATGTTCTTTATGCAGAATTTTAGTCTTCTGCTGGGTATATGAGAGAAAAAGCTAGCAATGGTTTTATAGTGTCAACTATAGGCTATTACAATTATGTTGGATATTGGATATGTTACTCCGTCTCCAGATACAGGGCTAATTTCACTGATCTTCCAAAAGAAAAGGCGAAATATCCTACAATTGTGATGGAAAAGTTAGCAAAATATAGCTGTTGCGATTCAATGATATACATATATAAATTCCATCATTCCATATTATAAGCACTTTGTTTTTCTCTTAGCTTTCAGGGCTTCATGTCTATATCCTGCATGTGATGAATTCAATTACATTTTTCAGCCATCAGATATTCCGAGTGCATATTTTTTTCTGAATCAGCAATAAATGAGTCTTTGAATCCTGGGCATAAAGCCACAAGCAGCTGTATAGAGCCGTCAGGGACTTTCTCCTTCAACATGGGTGACAGCATACTAAATGCCCAATTATAAAAACATCCATATAAGCATACATAGGCTGCTCAATGAGCACCGGGATTACTGACTATGTTACATACGTACACATCCTCTGGGTGTGTATAGTCTATCACCCAAGGAGAAAAATGGATAACATGTAGCTATACATAATCATAAGTCAATGTCAATATATGTACACTCACTCAAAGCTGATTTCAATACAGTCACAGACACAAGAAATTTCAATGCCATCTAAACACTGTCACAGTTTATATCCATCTGAACAACAATACAGAGAATAATTACAACAAATATTATCGTACGATGCGGCAAACATC
>CAUJGJ010000004.1:1760111-1767611 GCA_963170055.1 Halisarca cf. caerulea
TCAGAGATGAGAAACTTGCTCAACAGTGGGGTACTCGCCTTTCATCCACAGCGAATGGCCACCCAGGGAGTAATCTGTGCTTCCAGCATGGCCTTTCGTAAAAGGAAAGAATATATATCTCCATTAATACAGATTGCTCCTTGTATGGTATTGCATAATTCTTTGAAGTTTCTACCTGGTATACATCTCAAGCAGATGAATGAGGTTCACTTGAACTGAAGCATCTTCAAAAGCAGTAGTTACTTCATAAAGTAATTGCTGCTCAAGGATTGCTTCAGTTGAGGGATGTCAAATGGGGCAGAGCAGTAGTGTCTAATGGCTGCACATGTCAGAGGTGTTCTTTAATAGAGGTTTTAAATTACTAAAATTTCAAAAAGTGCACAATGGCACATCATGGTTATGTACATGATTGGGCACATGGAAGGTAACCTGTGCTGGCAGCACAAAATAATAAGTTTCTTGCATGTGCTTTCCAAGATAATAACAGGACCCTACTGTACACGCTCTAATTTTCGCGGGCTTAAACTTTCGCGGATTTCTCAAATTCGCGATTTTCGCGTTTATATTTTTGTGGCTCCCCATCCAGTGCCACTGTTTTTTTTGTTCAAGTTAACTAGTGAGAGACCTGAGTAGACCCTAGATCGCAATTAGCACTCTAAAGTTTTAATGATTGTCAAGCCAAACAGGCTGGACAATGCACAGACACGCGAGCAGTTTCTTCCTCTGAATTAATTTCTAACAGCATCTGCCATGCTTGATGGGACAACTTGCTCCAAATCTGGAAAGTCCAGATGCTTGTGAACCAAACGAACGAATCGGGCAACACATTCACCGTCAGGTGGCTACAGGCACATGCGAACGCAAATGAAGACAAAATAAAGGCAGCGGACAACCTATACCTTCTTTCACACCATTATTAGGTATATCATCGTGGATCTAATAAGAATACAACAAGGCGTCGACAGTGCTGCCCGCTGTTCTGCGACAGCCATTTTATATCACTGCGACGGCCATTTTATATCACTGCGCAAGATTTCAAACTTTTCGCTGATTTAAACTTTAGCAGATGGATTCCAATCCGCGAAAACCGCGAAAGTTTAGGCCCGCGAAAATTAGAGCGCGTACGGTATAACATGCATGCAGAGGTCTACAACATCCACAAATTCAGACATATCCAAAAACCCTGGGTGGTTAGCAGTTAGGGGTGAAGTGTGTTTCCGAATCCACATCAGACAATTTTTCATTTATGGGATCCATCCCCTTGCAACAGGTGCTCTTAACATAGCTTTTACGAGCAGTTGGAACAGGACTGAGGTGTAAGTTTAACGTGCTACTTTCAACTTGCGGGTAAAGTGCAATGTTTACTAAATGCACCGTTGCACAGGCACACACGCTATCCTTTTTTTATTTCCAACCATTTGTTGTTCCCCAGTTGATGTTTGAATTCATCGTCCAAGCCCGAAAGGTTTGCAGGATCTTAGACGTCGTCGACCACTGCCAAAATGGTCCTACCGATAAGTCTCCATTGAAGCTTGTTGCTCGCTTTGGCATTGACCGCCTTCGTCCTTGGACGTATATTTACTCGTGTAAGAACCCCTCGTGCTCATCGAATGATGAGGACGATCATTATAGCTCGAATCCTTCTTCGTACTCGCCGTCCAACATAGTTTTCTCCCTACACAGTTCTGTTTGTGACATCAAATTATTACGCAACCCTTTTCCAGGTTTGAGGAAATCTCCCAAGCATTAAATGGATTTTGAAAACTAAACCAAGCATTAAATGGATTTTGAAGGCTATAACTCCCCCACTATGCGTACAACGACATTAAAATGGGTATCATTGGACATGTTTTTTGAACCTTTTCAACATATCAAAAACTTTCCGAATGTGTCAGTGGCCCTTTAAGAATGTGTAAGACCACACAATTCATGCTGCAGTGAGTATAAATAATGTTGAGTCTTCTGTCTAAGTTGTCACAAACATGATTCTTTACAAGTGGGAAACTTTACCGATAAAGCTACAGTAGATAGAACGTCATCCAAGGGAGGCATTGCAGCTGAATCGGGGTGCATTCGAGAATAATAGGTGAAGTTTGGACGAATATTTGAATAGAATAATAGGTGGTCCGAATAGGTGAATAATTGGCTCGTGCCTAATTATAGAGAATGGGCATTTTGAGGAGTAGAAAAATAGTGATTTGATTGATTTGCAAACAAACTATGAAATAACTTATCCCTTGAGAAATATCCTCTTTATGGGTTACATGATGTGACAGCTGGAACAAAACATAAATTTTCCTCTATATGCACATGCACACATGAATACGCAATGCTGGAAGACCACACAACCACTCCCTTCTCCACAGACATTCTTACTTGCGAGTGTCCCATGTGAGCACACCAGTCCCTCCAGTGGTGAAGAGGTACCGCCCATCCGGAGTGGGCACCAGGTCCTGGATGGCTGTTGAGTCTGAGTCCACTCTACTCTGGTAAATGGTGCGTGCTGAAGTGGCCTTTTCTCTAATGTCCCACACCTAGTGCAGTAATACACATAAGTGCAAAGGTAAGGACAAAGTTGCAATGATTCGTATGTAAGTACATACGTACGTGCTGCAATTTCTGCATACAGTACATTTGTACATATATGCATGTACCTACATGAATACAGTACATACGTACATATGCATACACATGGATACATACAAACATATGCATACAGATATACATGTGTACAAACATGTGCATACACAAAAGAATGGAGAAGGGAGAGAAGACAAGATGTAGAGAGACCAAGGCTGAATTGTAAATTTATGCCAATTGATTGGAGACAGATGCCCTCCATAGGGAGGCATCCAAGCATAGATCTTCCATGTGTGTATGTACGTACGTATATTTACAGGTTCACACATGTACCTTGACTGTTGTCTGTGAAGTTGAGAAGACCTGTTTAGTGTGCCCGCAGTAAGTCACATTGCGTACATAGCTGGAATGACCTGTGAAGTGGCACATCTCACAGCCTTGCTTCAAGTCCCACACCTTCACTGTACGGTCTGCACATGAGATGGGGGGGGGGGGGGGGGGTGGATAAATGGTGAATGAATGGTATGTAAGCAGCCTTCTCGCTAGCCCTTTTGAGCAGGGTGGGTCACCCTTTTTAAATTTTGGCTTAAACCATTACTTTTTCTTTAAGTAGAGTCATTCCTTCTTTGTTCACTGGCAGGTGCTTTCAGTCGATAGATTAGGTAAAACTGACACTGTGTGTATATATATTTTGAGCGAATTTCCCCCATTACAAGATACTAAATAATATGGAAGTGAAACCATCATATGGCAGCTGTGGATTAGCCTACTACTGGCTTACACAAATTCCACTCTCTTTCATTTTTTATCTGGTGACCACTCTGTGCAAGAAGTACGAACCTCACACGCTTAACATATTAGTAGACACAGTAAGTTTGGTATACAGTGTGTGATAAGAACTTTACTTGTGCTCTTCAAACATACTGCACATATGTACATACATGTATACAGCAGTACACACTCAAAAATATATACAAAGGAGTCAATGTAACACAACACATGCACACTACCTAAGTCACACACACATACACACACATACGTACACACACACACACACACACACACACACACACACACACACACACACACACATACACACACACACACACACACACACACAAACACACAGAGGAAAGCACACCTTTAGATGCTGAAAACAACAACTCATCTGTAGCAAACACAGACAGCACCTCTCCTTTGTGTCCATGAGCCGTGTATGAGCAAGTGAGCGGACCTGCCGCATTTCTTGTACGACTGTCGGATCTTCTGAACTGTCCTTTATTCCTTCCTTCAGACGTGGAGTGGTCTGAGGACATACCTGAAGTGAGTCGTGCGAAGACGTTGACCTCTTGTCGAGTGGCCCCTCGTGTGGGAGAGATGGGAGGGTTGATGGTGGGAATAGAGAGGGGGTCACTGGAAGGGTCAGGATACAGTATGGGGTAATAATATCCACACAAGTATGGGCAGTATGCAGTTACTCAGACAATGTGTATAAAAGATTACTATATATACATATATAAATATATATATATATATATATATATATATAAATAGAATAGAAGTAGAATACATAATAATTATGTTCAAATAGATATCTGACCTTTGAACACACACACAAATACACACACACACGCACACACACACACACACACACACACACACACACAAACGCACACACACACACACACACACACACACACACACACACACACACACACACACACACACATACACACACACACACACGAGATGTTTTCAACCCCCTTTCTCTCACCTGGATCCCTTCCTCTTCTTGACAATAGTTCCTGTGCCTCCTACTCCAAGTGACTCACTTGTACTGCCAGAACTCAGCTCAGGAGGAGTACTTGGAGCTGTGTGTGTGTGTGTGTGTGGGTGGGGGGGGGCGGGGGGAGTGAGGATAAAGGAAAACAGGGTGAACTACAACAAACAGCTTAACAGCTATAGGCAGCGTTGCATGTTTCAATAGCCTACTGCTACTACTACACGACATTGCATATGCACACTACGCATAAGCAGTATGTACTGTGAGCAATAATTGCAGTACCTACCTACCTACGCACATTGTTGTATTTTGCTTTGGTGTGATACAGCTGCCACGAAGTGCTAATTGATTGACAGAGGTCATACCAAGGCAGGATACAACTAACAAGTGCCATGGTGAAGCAAACAAGTGCAAAATGTGCCAATTACGAATGGTTATTAGAAGGGCAGGAGATTGACAAGACCCTTCACCTGGACTACATCAGAGTAGGAGGATTACATGGTGGATGTAATCCCGTGGTACACTTTGATTCACCCAACTATCATCCCTGCACTATTATGCACATACGTATACACACAGTATGTACTTTCAACGATGAAGGTAGTGTCTGCAATGTCCTGTGACATTGAAGAAGAATCCTGAGTGCCCTCGTCAGTGGAGGGGTACGTCCATGCCTCTCTAGTTGCTGAGGTGGTGGAGGTTGCAAGGAGATCAGAGGGAAGAGCTGTCAGCCTGCGATTCTGTAGGGAAGAAAAGAGACAGGAAACCATTGGGAATAACACATGAAGTATGTATGTACATTCACATATTAGAACAATGCGGACTTATACAATATTTAGGAGTACCTACATAAGTACCATCCCAAGTACATACGTATACACGTACTATATCCAGGAGTATGTACTATGCAGGTGAACACATACGTACTACTCAGGAGTACGTAATGTATGTACTTACTACCCTAACTAGGTACCAGCCAACTTTAACTGCCTTTCCACAATCATTATACAATTTTCATAGAAAAATATAGTATGTCCAAGTACACACAGTGCATGTGTAGGTACATACGTGTACATATGCGCACATGTACGTATGAAGGTAAATAGGTAACATGCCACTGTGTACACAAACACACACACACAAGTACCTTCATCAACTTCTTGGCTGCTTTCTCCACGACATGGGTGTCCAGTGTTGGCATTCTCTGCTGATCTGGTTCTGTATCACTTGAGAAGGAGAGCTGAGGCTCCATTGCTGATGACTGGAGACGTCCTCGGTTCATCATGTTGATCAGTTTGATTTGAGATTCCTTCTGCTTCAGTTTCATGGAGATATCCTTCACTTCATTTGTCATCAGTTCTGCCTTCAAACCCTGCGCACGAACACAGTACTTACTCACACAGGCAAACATAAAGCAAACACACACACACATACACACTGCACACACTGCACACACATACACACACACACACACACACACACACACACACACACACACACACACACACACACACACACACACAACACACGGTAGGTAACACTCACATAGCTTATGGCAGTGTCCAGGAAGTGCTCCAGTAGGTACTTGGCGTCTCTGACATGACAGTTGTGAATGATGGAGGATGCCTCAACAGTGTCCCCGTCTCCCTTACTCTCCATCATGCACACAATCTCACTCTGTCTTTCAGTGATCACTTGAGCAATGTAATCCAGATTGGCTCTCACTAGGGAAAGTTCGTTGTCCAAACTACCAATGTAGTTCTCATCCTCACCCTACACAGGGACCATACAAGAAGGCAAGAGCAAATTTTTGGAACATATTCATGCACATACGTATGTACGTACATTCACGCAAGCATGCATGCACACATGCATGCACGAACTTGTATATGTACATCATGCCCGCAACCATCCACCCACACCAACCCACCCACCCACCCACACACACACACACACACACACACACACACACACACACCACACACACACACACGTACAAACCTGCTGAGTGGCAGCAGCAATGGCTGTTCTCATTTCCTCCATTTTCTTGTTGAGTTCATCTCTCCTCTTGAAGTTCCTGTCTAACTCCTCCTCCATTCCAGCCACTGTTTGCCGCCAGCTGATGATGTCCCGAACCTTGTGTGGGGAACATATGGAAGTGGTTAGTATGTGAACATGTACACAAGGCAATTCCTAGTACAGTGGTATTTGTCTATGAGGACCACTCCTAGTACAGTGGTACCTGTCTATGAGGACCACTCCTAGTACAAAATGACTTGCTAGAGTGTCTAGAGTGTCGGGAGGAGGGGAGGGGAGGGACTCATTCTCGAGGAGTTAGAAGGGAATCTACGCCCGATTATGGTACCACAAAATGGATACTGGCCCGGTAAAATCACATGACCAATACACCACACCCTACTCCAGAATAGGTCAAGAAGTGTGCAGCAATCACATCAACTACTTTCCCAAGCCAAACGCATGACAGTGAAGTTGGCTCATCCAGCAAAGTACATTTAAGTTTTACTAAACCTCAATATGGGCACTTTCCAGAAAAAAAACTACAGGAGCACACAATACATACAGTGAAACAAACCTTTCTCTCCAGATCCCTCCACTTTCTGCGAGCACTCTCAGATGAGAAGATGGAGGACTTTCTCCTGTTCACATTCCTCGACGGAGGACCTCGTCTTTCTACCTCAGCACTCTCCCTCAGGGAGGAGGTGGACATCGAGGACGCACCACGAGATAGGACAGGTTGGGAGACAAACTTTATCTTCCTCAGGTTCATCACCTCTTCTTGCTTTCTCTTCAGAACAGCTTCACGGCGTTTCTGCTCAACTTCCATTGTCTTTATGACGTTGTCTTTACGACGACTGTCCTTTTTCAACTGGGCTATCTCCTTCAGCTTCCTGGCCTCCTGTACACCAGAACACAACAAGAGCAACTGTGAATACAACAACACAGATGACAACCACATGAATGTCTTTAATGAATAGAGTACAGCATTTTTGCAAGAGATTCACTAACTGTAAATGGTACTTGAAGTTTCTCCATTTGGTCCAACGGAGTACGTACGCAGTTCAAATGTGCACATACATACGTATGTACGTACATACGTATGTATGCATGTACATAGT
>CAUJGJ010000004.1:1777611-1780111 GCA_963170055.1 Halisarca cf. caerulea
CCCAAACTATGAGTGAAGGCGGACGAAGGAAGCCTTCTCCCCTAGTTTACCTAATACTCCTAATTAAATAATGATATAAAAGACTACCCCCTCCCCCCTCCAGGAAACCCTGAATCTGCCCCTGATAAAGATTGGCGTAGGGTAGCAAGTGGGTATACGCCCACACAACTTCGTTTGAACTACTGCAGCTTTTATACAGCCTCACCTCAATTATGAACTGGCTAACTTGAAAAAACAATTTATAACTAACCCTTCACCATGAACCACCATCACCAAATTGCAGGGTGTAAAATCTACCCTCATGAATTTCATCCAACACCTAGCTCCTTGAACCCCTTGTTGAAGAACAGACATTGCTGGACAAACCAGAGTTCCATCACTGTACACAATATTATTTCAATCCCAATATGAAGACCAATTCTTGGTATCTTCTTCAACTAAGAATCTCGAAATGCATGCATGAATGTTGACTATCATGATTACTTGCAGAGGTTGCAAAGAAATAAACCAACTCAGGCTCAGAAAAGAAAAAAAAACACTGTTATTCACTATAGACCCCGGCAGCAGATAAAATTTGAGGAATTATTCAACTTGTTTACACAGCAAATCTTTTGACAAACCAAAAGTGTTGTGATCCAAAGAACTGACTATATATTTGTGATGTACATTAAACAATACATAGGCGTGGTCCTTGTCATTGACATTATAGCAGTCTATGGTGACAACAACCGTCAAAGCGCCCAATTGAAGCACCTAGATGTAGTTGGGTTTACAGTCCGAGGGCTTGGCTATATAGAAGTAGGGCGTATTTAATACCTCGGCCTGACCTCAGGCCATACTACACTACTGTACACACAATGGCTGCTGCATTGAAGAGTATGACTTGTGGCTGGCATAACCCCCCCCCCCCCCCCCCTGCCTGCTGCACCTCATATACCAACTGTGCTGTTTATAAGTTCATGGCATAATTATGCGAGTTCTATGCCTTGAACAGCTCCCTTTAGAGGGCAGGTGTTCTGAAAAGCATTTTGCTTACATTGTGTGTGTGTGTGTGTGTGTGTGTGTGTGTGTGTGTGTGTGTGTGTGTGTGTGTGTGTGTGTGCGTGTGTGTGTGTGTGTGTGTGTGTGTGTGCGTGCGTGCATGTGTGCAAGGACAAATATAACAGTTAGTCACCTGACAGATGTCTGGAAATATCCAGTAGTTGTATGGCCATTTAATTGTTGAGCCTGGCAAAAATGTCTGGTCAATAACGTGCAGAGTTGAACAGCAGGATTAGGCTTGTAGCAAGAAGATTCTGAATAAGGTATTCAAGTGTCAACTAACGAGCGTACATTTGGGAAATATCAGCTAGTCAGAATACGATAGGGAACATACGTAGCACTCTCTTGTGGCTTCATCCGTGGGCAGGATTGTGACAAAGTCTAAGTAGTGTGGCTATACTACGCCATACACGAGATGTACAAAGCATTTGTTGTTTCAATGCATAACAAATGCGTGGGCTAGTGTTTCACCAAATCTTACAACTAGTAACATTCTCGATCGTGTCTTTAATTAGATATTTAAAGCCACCAAGTCATGGATGTGTGCTCATCACATGAAAGCTAGTGGGAATTCTCCTATGACGTCATCTACGTACATACAATTCACTGCTATCTGTTAATGCTAGAGAAAGAAAATCAGGCATGATTGAAGTGAAAGTTCAATGTTGCTACACAATGGCAAAGGAAACATGCTTTGCACATGTGTTAAGTATCCAGATTTACTAGTGCTTGAGGCCCACTATGCTGCATCGTATACTATCATAAACACTATGTAGTACGTATATAGTGTCTATTATCGCATAATGTCAATTTAGACTCATTTGCAGCACACTACTTATATTTTACTCAAACGGAGACCAATTGTCAAATGTATGAGCAGACCTATCTGTGACATATCTATGACAGGCTCCTAGTCTGACAAAATTGCCCTGGTGTGTTGTGTGTGTGTGTGTGTGTGTGTGTGTGTGTGTGTGTGTGTGTGTTTGTGTGTGCGTGTGTGCGCATGCGTGCGTGTGTGTGTGTGAGTGTGTGTGTGTGTGTGTGTGTGTGTGTGTGTGTGTGTGTGTGTGTGTGTGTGTATGCATGTGTGTGGGTGGGTGTGGGTGGGTGTGCGTGGGTGTCATACATGCAATTACTCCAGCAATACAGGAAATAAGTGCTCATGTATACAAAACACAGGTCTCAAACACGCGAGTACACATCTGCCATACTACCAGAGCACACTAACCATCAGATGACTCAGATGAGTCACTGTTGTTTCCCGACTCTTCTTCTCCTTCAGAATGTTCTAAATCATTCTCGCTCTTTGTCTCCTCTTCTTCCTCCACTGTTGAATAAGTAGAATCCTTCAATGAAGACGATGTCTCCATCTCACTGTTCTGGTGAGAGGGGGAAACTTTGGGGGACGACTTTGAGTCCATTTGACTGTCACTTGCTGAGTTCTATGAATGAAACCATA
>CAUJGJ010000004.1:1785111-1796111 GCA_963170055.1 Halisarca cf. caerulea
CACTTCACATTCCTTCCCTCCCTCTTTCACCCTCCTTGTCTCTCTCCCTCTCCATCCTTATAATACATCTCACCAATCCACAGTTTGTGGAGATGCCCTCCTTCACTCTGCACATCCCTTCCACCCATTCCTGCCCAACTCACTCGCTTCTCATTCCTTCCCTCCCTCCTCATCCGCACTCTCTCTCCTTTCTCCCCACCTCTATAGTACACCTTACCAGTCCACAGTTGATGGAGATACCCTCCTTTGCTCTCTCTCCCGTTGCTCCAGTTCTCTTCAGTCTCTCGGAACCCGCAAGGTCAACAAAATGGAATTTTGCAGTCAGTGTCTCCATCTCCCCCTCTTGTGAGTCACTCGGAGGTGTGTCGCTTCGCTCACCTGTCTCTGATGATGCAACACTCTGTAGGAGACACGAGCAGTGAAAACAGCATACAGTACAACAACAGTAGATTTAGTATCTACGAAAGTATAGAACGTAAGTACGATATTACGAACGGAAATTATTCGAAAATATACTTGAGTAACAATGGAAAAGGAAAAGGTAACCCTTATTAGTGAAATTGTTTTCAGTAATTCTGTATACAAAGAATATAAAATGTCAGCCATTTTTCGTAGTTAGTCCTACTCATATCACATGACTGCTGACCAATGAGTCACTTATTCTCCATAAATGCGACCTTATTCGGAGTACATGAAGAAATATCATGTGTGTTAACAAATAGTTGCACTAAAACATTTCAAAGTTAGCGCTTCAAATAAGTGCCTCTATTGCACAACAACATAGCCCATCCACTTGTACTGCCATCGGTGGAATATTCATTCTTAACTCATAAGATCAGCCGAGACACCATCCAAAATCTGAGTAGCACAATAAACACTTTTACTCCTCTTGCAGAGTGAACATAAAAGTATTTGGGTTAAAAAGTGGTTTAGTTGATACTTTATTATTGGGGCGAGCCTAAGCGAGCCCCACACTAACGGTTGGCGATCGAGAACGCCTATGCCTTCCGGCGCTACTTCGTGGCTGCATACATATGACATTTTGTGTTACCTTTAGGCCCAGAAAGTACAACCGATCAAATTGATTTCTTCAGGCATGGGCTTCGTTCTGGATGACGAAACGACTTCCAAAGGTTCCTGAGTCTCGGTGCCGAACTACGGATCTCTTCGAACGAACGGCAGAGCCCTCTTCTGAGGGCCAAATGCCGACGTCCCGGTTGACGATCGCCTCCATTCTACAGGCCACCGTACGTTTTGTGAACACTTTTAGACTTTGCAAATCCTTCGAAAACCCACTCCTAAAGTCCAAAAAGGTATCGTAGATACTTCGGAGCCGCGGGATTCACGTTCAATACAGGGATCCTTCACTAAGCCGTGGCATCTTTGTTCAGCTACAGGATGCACAAATCGCGATGATAATGCAGATTATCCGGTCTATGTACTTGCGCATGTAAAGCTTTTCAATCATGGCTTTGAACTACACGTGGCAGGCTTGAGCTTGTCTCCAAAGTTCTTCTGACTGCAAAAGGATGGTAATTCACGGAACAGGGTCTGCCATACTTGCCACAGTGACTGCTGAACTTCCACTTCATGGAGACATTACGGATGAGAAATACGCATGAGTTTGTCATTGTCATTGCTTTTTGGCCTGCATGACCGTTCCAAATTACCCCCTTCTGCCTTACTCGATGAAGTAATGACGTATTCCTGATACTTCCACATGAACGTACATCACAGAGGGGGGGGCCAGGGCTTGTAAGGCAGTCCGGCCATGCATATATAGTCATTGTCACAGTGTTATGTCTCAATAATTGCACTCAATAAGACTAATAGTGCATTGAAAGGAAAAATGTTCATGCAGGACTGTGCTGAAAAGTGGTCCGGCCCCCAACTATGGTCTGACTAGCTGGAGTGCCGGTGCAATCCTTGCAACATGTATCATGCATGCTGCCAATAGACTCATATTAGCAATAACTGACGCATTGGGCTTAGGCGAGCCCCTTCAGACATAGTCTGTACTAGTATACTTTATTCAGTGTTTCCCTTAAAGAGGGGTAGGGGGTGCTGTGCCCCCGTATAATCTTGGATAGCAAATCTTTCAGCTTTAATGTAGTGCACTAAAAGCTTGACAAAAAGCAAGAACAACTCACTTCTGATAATAAACATATATTGTCACTGATAATAACCATTCAATATGTTCAATATAGTTGCATTCTCTAAAACTTATCCTAAAGTATTATATACGAGAACAAATTTAATTGTCTCACTAGTGTCACATGATAGTCGCATGATCATCCACATCCTTCCTTCCATGATCTAACTATCACCGTGCACTGACGGTTCTGTTGATACATCTCCACACATCCAATAATGTTCAATAATCCAATAATAATGAAAACATGATATTCACTCTCAAGCCTGTTGCACTGTACCTCCAATGCACTTTCAAATTGATGGTAGTTCTACTTACACAAACAAAAGTACTTACATTAGTACATGCAAAATGCAGAGGTTATGGGTAACCGCTACCCTATAACAAAGCAATGTAACTGAACAAGAAAAATGTCTAAGGCTACCTGTGCTCAGAAGCAAGGTTACCTTAGAGCTTTTTAGTTTTTTTCTTTTTTCATCCTTTACCTACGTAACGTTTGTTAATGAGGGTTTCTTTTTCAACTCTTTATTTTTCAAGGTTAGTTAATGAGGGTTTCTTATTTAACTCTTTCTTTTTCAAGGTTAGGTAGTTAATGAGAGTTTCTTTTAACTCTTTCTTTTTCAAGGTTAGTTAATGAGAGTTTCTTTTTTAACTCTTTCTTTATCAAGGCGGGCGACTTTTTTTTTTTTGAGACGCCCCATGCCTAGCCTAACTTTTAGACTTTTCAAGAGCCATCACAGCCTAGGGCCATGAGTGGCTATCTTTACTACCGTCACATTGTTTATATACATATACTTTCACTGGGATCAACACTTGTGGTTTTACTATCATTACCTAGTGTGTTTACAGTGGAACTACACATTTCTGCATACAGTGAAACCTCCATAATAAGGACACCATTGGGACCACAGCAAGCTGTCCTGTATATGGAGGTGTCCTTGTTTCAGAGGATATAACTGTACACATGTCAGTGTGAGGGAATTCAAATGGGACAGAGCAGTGGTGTCCTGTTTAAGGAGGTTTCTGCATTTCAGAGGTGTCCTATAATAGAGGTTTTATTGTACATTTATGTCAAGAAAAATTTCTGTCACACATTAGTTTTCGTCTCTGAAAGTTAAACTGGTCACAATATATTTTCTGGACACTTTGGGACCACAAAGAACTGTCCGAAAATCAAGGTTTCCTCACTTCAGGGGTAGTAGATGAACTATGCCCAGGCATAATGAATCATTTGGTTCCAGTGAGCTGTGCCCGTTATATAGAGAGCTAGGCGTTAGCAATCTAGTGGTCTGGATAAGGTGTCCACTGTACATACGTACGCAGAACTTTCTGTGTTCCCTGGGATTAGTCATAATGTGGTTCTACCAAGCATACTTACGAACCACATGTGACTGTATAAAGGCTGGGCTCGAATAAAGGCCGGGTTCATTTAAGAGCAGGGTTAAACAACCCTCGGTTAATAATGGCCGGGTCTCAAATAATAGCAGGGTCTCTAATCAACGTCGGATCTCAGTAAGCAAAATGGCCGCTTTGATCAATCGAGGAACAACGTGCAGTCAATTGCCGTTGATCGTAAAACATCTGGAGTGACTTCTACTACTGTTTAACTTCAAACAGTAGCAGTGTACTCTGTATTGCTCTATGCTAAGGCAATGCTGGGAAAATACAAATCTTTGTGGACAATAGTAAATTATATATACGTATATATATATATATATATATATATATATATATATACATACATCACACGCACACACGTATGCAAGCACACACACACGCACGCACATGCACACACACACACACACACACACACACACACACACACACACACACACACACACACATGCACGTACTTTGGAGTATGACATCCGTTCCTGCCGCACATGTAGGGTGAATATGGCATGAGATCTGGAGGACTGAGCATTCATGTTTGTACTGCCAACAGTTCGACTGAGAGCTCCCTCACGAAGACTGGAGAGTGTCTACAGGAGACAGAGAATTTACACTCAAGGCGTTATTTGCAAATGTACCTTGTAGAACTCCATAGCATTTTATCAAAGAAGGTACATAAGGTACCATTGGAATAATGAAAAAACGACCTTCAACATACCACATAATAGCTAAAGTACCTCTAGGTGTGATGCAGTGGATACAGACACCTTCACCTTCAACACCTCAGGCTCCGCCCTTGGTATCAATTAGGCAAAGGAGTCTGTATATGTAGATTGCAGAGGAGGTACGTATGTTCTCACAAGTGGCAAAAACAGATTGTACAGTCTTGACCTTTATAAAGGCTTCAAAATTAAGAAACAACTACTTGTATGTAATGTGTCTTCTACAGAGAGTATTTTTTCCTTTTAATGGTTCAATTGTCACACACAAAAGTAGTAAGTATGCAGATAATAACACACACACACACACGCACACACACACACACACACACACACACACACACACACACTCACTCACTCACACACACACACACACACACACACACACACACACACACACACACACACACACACACACACAGAGACACACACATAGACACCCCCCAACACAGCACACACATCTGCACACATCCACACACATCTACACACACCTACACACACACACACACACACACACACACACACACACACACACACACACACACACACACACACACAGATACACACACACACACACACACACACACACACACACACACACACACACACACACACATGTGCGTGCATACAGATCTGCACACATCTACACACATCTGCAAACATCTACACACACCTACACACACGCACACACACACACACACACACACACACACACACACACACACACACACACACACACACACAGACACACACATGCACACAGAGACAGACGTATGTATATATGCACAAACACACACAGATGCATTAATTTTCTCAAGCATACATGTTCCCAAAAATTTAATTATGCCATCCGAGAGGATTCTTCTTTTCTATTATATTGCGGAATAATCAACGGGGCCTTCGACACTGGCTACCAGGAGAAAAGTCCATGTTGTCCAGTCAGTGTATAAGTGCCTCTCCTCTACGTATCCTTCCTATCTTTGTCAGATTTCCTCTTGCCCTAAGTCAACTTATAACACTCGCTCTTCTTCTTCCGGACTACTTAATCTTCCTCCTTCCAGAACCACCATCGGCCAAAGGGCCTTCAGTTTCACTGGTGCCTCCTCATGGAATTTACTTCCGGGGAGGATCAGGGCTCTGACAAACTACAGGGATTCTCTACTGCATGTGAAGACTTTCTATTATCCTAACTTCCTTATGTCTTACAGCTTTAGCATGTGTATGGACTTCCTCATTAATTCAATTTTTATGTCATGATCTTATTTAATAATCATCATTTGAATGGATTTTCTTAATTACATGCTTTTATTTCAAACTACCGTATATTCCCTAATTTTTTGTCACCCTAATTTTTTGTCAAGTCCCCAAATTGGACCTTATTGCTCCCTAATTGATGACGAAATGTGACGTACCCTAATTATTCATCTTTGACTCTATTGTTTCGTCAGCACAATAGTGACGACACAATAGAGACTGACACGTGTTCGAAAGAGTCTTGTTTTGTTAGTACCGTACCTCGGATCCCCGGATTTATCGATGGATAAAGATCATTTGCACTCGCCTCGTCTTCCTGACAGCCCTTCATGGTTTTCGCCAAGCACCCCACTGCCTCATGTCTCTTGGGGAAGCGATGACTCTGAGGAGGACAGCTGCAAATTTAGCGAATCGGAATGCCACATCAACATCGACTCGAAGAAAGAATATCCTACCGACCCCGAAGAGTTTGATACGATTGATCTGACGCAGCCACTTCCTCCGCCAAAGAAGCTACTCACCGACTACTATAAGCGTGCTGCACATCCGTCATCTACTGGTAGAATGCCTTATTTTTTGCAAAGTTACAACCCACGTCCAACCTCAAGTGTACCTCAAGTTCCAAAAGAACATTCTGCGGGCCAATTGTCCACCCATGAATCCCAGGGTAGTACTTACAGCAGTACTTCCAGCTTAAAGGGCAAGAACAAGAGAAGTGCAGTCAACAAGACTTACAGCCTTGCCAGAAAATTTGCGGTTCTCAATTATGTAGCCAAGTTTTCAGAGTCAGAAGCTGCTCGTCATTTTGACATACCTCGTACCACTATTCGAGGGTGGAAGGGTATTGACCAATCAGCAGCTGAAAAGGCCAGTCTAAGTAGGAAAGGGAAGAATAAATCTGGAGCTGGCCGCCCTCTCACCTATGGAGAGGAGTTGGATATGTCCATTTACCAGTGGATCTTGGAAATGCGAGATCTGAATCTGCCAGTTCAGACTAAGCAGATCAAGAGGAAAGCCATTGAAATGATCAAACCAACTCAACCAACATTTAAGGCATCTGCTGGCTGGTTGACGAGATTCAAGACAAGGCATTCGTTGGCCCTACGTCGCCAAACATCAGTACAACAGAAGCTACCAGCACAATTGGAACTTAAGCTCACAAAGTTTCTTGGAGACCTAAAGGTTTGTCGCGTGCAGCATAAATTCCCGCCAGCACTCATAATCAATATGGATGAAACACCAATGTGCTTCGACATGCCATCAAGTACCACCATTGACGTCCAGGGGAAGAAGGAGGTACTGATTAGAGGTACAGGTGCACATAAACGTCACTTCACAGTGACACTCGCCTGCACTGCTGCAGGAGAAATGCTCAAGCCCTTCATCACATTCAAGGCCAAAACTGACCGCACACTGAAAAAGGTGTCTTTCAGAGAAGCAGATGTTGTTGTTACAACACAGGCAAAGGGTTGGATGGATAGCCAGCTTATGCTAAAGTGGATTCAAAAGGTTCTAGTCAAATACACCAAAGGACAGCATGCATTGCTGGTGTTTGACACATTCCGGGGCCACTTAACTGCGGATGTACAAGCAAAATTGGCCAAGAATAACATCTTCTATATGGCAATCCCGGGAGGATGTACCAGCAAGATTCAGCCGCTTGATGTATGCTTGAATAAGCCATTCAAATCATACATCCGAGGAGCTTGGGAGCAATACATGATGCAACAGGCACAGGGAACCACCTCTGGATATACTAGCATCCCCACTGCCTCCAAGACAGATGTAGTCCAGTGGGTAGTATAGGCCAATTCATGCCTCCATTCACAATCTGATATGGTGAAAAAGGCATTTTTGGTGTGTGGCATCTCAAACAACTTGGACGGAAGTGAAAATCACTTAGTAAGAGTTTCTGAAGAGCTTCCAACATTCCAGGTGCCTTACGGGATCCATGATGATGAATCTGATCCATTCCAGAGCTCTGAGAGTGACGGTGCCTCAGATTGTGACACTGAAACAGAATCTGATTCAGACTAGATTTTTTAACACAAAATGAAGTCTCAGTGCTCTTCATGATTACAATACTATTATTCTAACATATAAATTACTAGACTGTTTAAATTATTGATCAGTGTTCGTAACTTGTCAACATGTTTCTTCTTTCCCGCGAAAGTTAGGAGACAGGGGATCTCCATCCCCCCTGCTACTCGGCTGTATCGCCTCACGCCGGTAACTGAACCTTCAATGGTTCCACCGTGCTCTAGAAATAACGCGCTCCATCGAGATATCTCCCTCGGAAGGTGACCAACTGCTTCAGATTCACTTTCTAGGCATACTTGACGAGCAGCAACAGCAAAATCGTCGTGAGGGTTGCCTGTCGGAGAAGAGCAGGCGATATCAAAGTCACTGAACATGTGGAAGACAATAGTAAACTAGTCGATATCGTTCACTTACCAAATTGCCGTTTGAAGGTTAGGCAGTCGCCAATAGCTGCCTCCCATCGCTCTATAAATACGTGATAACCTCACACAGGCGCCACAACCGTCAGACTGAATGCCGCCATTTTACCCTAACTCTAAATATTCGTCAGGTGCTCTAATTATTCGTCGGTATTCTCTAATTATTCGTCAGGTTGTTGGTCAGTGACCAACAACTCTCTAAATGACCAAAATTTCCTGAAATTTGCTCTGACGAAAAATTAGGGAATATACGGTACTTTGCTTTGGTTTGTTTGCTTGTCTATCTGGTTTTCTATTCATTTTCTATTATGTTTTCTGTCATTGTAATACTTTATTTTTGTTTACTGGGTGCCAATTGAAATAGGCTACGACTAAAGGCTCTCCAGTTTAAATAAGATACCCTGACCTGACCCTGACCCTGACAGGAAACCCGTATACTTACCATGGATACCATTGCGCACAAACATGGCTATTGCCATCGTTTCTATAACCAATGCCGCTTTTGATTTCCATGTGCAAATTATTCCGCCTCACACGTAAATAAGGTCACTCACTAGGTATATTGAGGAACATTAGCCACAGTCGCAAAGTACTCACATCTTCTTCCTAGGAGTTAGCAGAAAAATGTTTTGAAGGCAAAAGTCGTATTCTAGTCAGGATTCGTCAGTATACCAAATATGGCAGCTTGTAGGCTTGTGCAGGCAATTATCGATACTTTCCCATTTCGCAAGTAAGAGTAAAAAGAAGCCATTAAGGTCTCTTTCCAGACCGTACAGTGAGCTATTGTGAAGATTCGGCCGCAGTTAATCACAGCGCACGTCAGCAAACTGTCAATAAAAATCGGCCTATTTTTATCATAATAAGATGTAGTCTGCAAGTATGGAATCATTTGTCTACGTACACTGTACCTTCAAAATATAGACACTGACCAAGCAAAATTTCAATATTTCTTGAGGATACTGTATTATATGTTTGCACATAATATGTATACACAAACACACCTCTTCTTCGGAGGACATGCTCTTCATAGTGGCCCCCTTGAGGTATATGCTCCCATAGGCATCCTCGTGTATGTGAAGTCCTTTCCCATCCCCCCGTCGTGCCGAGTCAAAGAGGTCTCTGATCTGCTCGTTGTAGAGCTCCAGGAACTGAGCCTGTACGTTGAACACAGGTGGCATCCTCCCCTCCTCATTGGCCTCACGTTGAAGCTTCTCCATACCATGGAAGAGATGGGCAACCGCTCGAGGAATGATACCTGCAAATCAGTACACAAAGGCAAGTAGTGATAAAAGAGATGCACATGTACTTACGTAAGTACATACAGGAAACCTCTATCAAAGGATACCTCCGATGATAGAGGAACCCCCCCCCCCCCCCCCCTCCTTTCATTCAACGGGACACAGTTGTTCTTCCCTATTGACATCTCTTGCATTGACATGAGTACAATTAAACTCTCCGAAGTAAGGACTCTTCCATAAACAGGACAGCTATCCATGGTGTCCTTATTATAAAGGTCTCACTGTATACCCACTGTTTCATTGCTTTCTTCCATGCTCCATTACTATTCACTACACACAATAAACATCATTATAGTAACATAAGGAATGCACCAATAATTTTCTGTATTTATATGTGAGCATGTGTTTACAGGATCCATAACCCACCCAACCACCCATACACACAAACGCACGCACACATGCATGCACACCACACCACACCACACCACACCACACACGCACACACACACACACACACACACACACACACACACACACACACACACACACACACACACACACACACACATACACACACACACACACACACACACACACACACACACACACACACACACTCACTAAACATGTGCAGGGTATCCGTGAACATACGTATACATGCGTACTTGAACATATGCAGGGATTGTATCACTATTGTGGCATGACTCTAGAACACTGCAGTGTGTGTGTCTAGCTAGTCCATACTTACAGTAATAGACTATGTATATCTAGAGGGAATGATTTTCCGTTTCAAAAAATGCATGATTCTGCTTCGGGTTCGGGTTCAAAAAATACAAAATTCCGTTTCAGATTTGCTTGATTCCGTTTCACAATTCTGCTTCACAACCTGATATCAACCATCATATTTGCAAGGTTAAGCATGATATTTGACTTTTATCACATAATTTGAGGTAAATAGTCCAACACAAAAGGCACATCTAAATCATGAAGCTAGACGATGCATGAAGATGTGGACCAAAATAGACAAATTAGTTAAGTCTGTGCTCCATGTCACCATTGGAATACAATTCTTAGCATCCTTGAAGCCTTTGTAGTGCCATGTAGAAGGTACTGTTGTGTACTTTGAATGATCTTGATTGACTGGAATTGAGTAATTGATTGAGTGGTCAGAGGTTGCAACTAAGAATTGTCACATCCAGCCAAAAGATTCACAACTCCGTTTGGCAACAACAATTCCATTTCACAATGCTAATTCCGTGTTTTCCGTCCGTTTTCCGTGATCACGGAAAATCATTCCCTTTATATATCATATTGTAATTTAAAGAGTCTGTAGCTATGCACCTACTACGTAGTACTACATACTTAAATATTATTGAGGATTGCATCATTTTTTAAGTATCAAGCAGACAACATCATATAGGGCGAAAAATGAATAAACAAGGGTGTATAAATAGAACATTCAAAATGGTAAAAGAATGTAGGATTAAAACAGGATCCCACAAAAAGACTTCATCAAAATTATCCTCCAAAAACACTTGGAACAAGAATAAGCTGTGAAATTAGCAGAGGGTTAGACTGACAAAGATCACACATACGTACGTATGTACACACACACACACGCACGCACGCATGCACACACACACACATACACACACACATACACCCATACACACACACACACACACACACACACACACACACACACACACACACACACACACACACACACACACACACACATGTACATACGTACCTTGAGTTTCTGGTTCACATTCCACATCAAAGC